>CAJNIZ010000985.1:387-30374 GCA_905231905.1 Symbiodinium pilosum
AAATTCCCCAAACCCTCAACCTTAAACTAGTGAGAGGAGTTTGGTAGCCCATACTCTTGGGGTTGCCGCAATCCTCTTCTGATACCCTACCCTAAACCCTAAACCCTAAGCCCTAAATCAACCACATGGTTTAGTTTAAGCTTCAGGTCAAACTCTGAGCCACGAACCCCCACCCCTAAATGAATAAAGGTATAGGGTTTACGATTTAGGGTTTAGGGTTTGGGGTTTAGGGAGAAGAGAATTCTATTCAGGCAACTGCATAATTTCTGTATAACACCCCTAGCAGACTGCTCCATATCCTTATATCCCCATGACCACATTCTCTATTTGCCATCCCTAACCGTTCCAAAACCCTGAACCTCTAAACCCTCCATCTTACACCCCTTGCCCACATCCCCACCCTTCACATGATCTCCTCGGCACTGACCTCCTTGAATCGGGATCCAGCGAGCTTAGCGACCTCGCATGCGGGCTTCCCGGGCCCAACCTGCATTGAACATCTGTCAGGATCTTTTGGGGTTAGATTTCGGTCTGGGGGTTCGCCCTTTAGAGCTTAGGGTCTGGGAGTCTGGGGCTTGTTGCGAAAGATCTAAGATGCTAGGGTCTATAGGGAGTGTAGAGTACCTACTGCTGCGGGGATCATGCCACCGACCTGGGGTATTGCAAACGTTGCAACTGCTTAGGGGCGAGCGCGGTTTAGGGTGTTTAGGGTTGAGGGCGCAGGACCGTTTCACAGATTATACAGGAATTCTGATGGGCAGTCACTGCGCCAGCTACCCCCCTTCAGCAGCAGCAAGCTATGGGAGGCCAGAAGATTACCAATGTCATGTCAAGGTTTATTCGAAGTACCCTTCCCACGATAATACGAAAAAAATCTGGAACCTTAACGTTGGTAAGCGTTCAGGCTTCTTAGATCCTATACACCCTAAGCCCTCTCCCCTAAACTACCCTAAACCCTAGGCGACAGTGCACTGCAGGCTCCAAGGATTCCAGGAAGCTTTTGAGGGTCAATGGGTTTTATGACGAGCCCCAAACCCTACCTGCAACCCCCCCCAAATCCTTTCCGTGTTGCGGGATATACCTGCGAATTTGGGGGGTAGTGACTACTAAACCGTATATAGGTAGTGGGGGCTACATGTAGTGCCCCAAGCCCTTAGCTTCAACAAAATTCCGAAAGCCCTAAGCTCATCGCAACAACCGGCGGCCTCCTTCTGCAACTCGGCACGATGCTCTGCCAGCCAAATCTAAGAAAGGATCTATGGATGTGAGGAACTTTCGGTTTCGAGTTCGGTGTATCTATGGAACCTGTGGGTTCGCTGAGTTTGCGCTTTGGGGGTTCAGGCTCCGGGTCCCTTGGTGTCACGATACCACCCTCCAGCGCAGGGGGGGCATCCTTTCCATGGTGTGCACTGTTAGGCAGGGAGTTCTAACAGACATATCAAGATTAGGGTGCTTCTAGTAGAGCCTTTGAAGATTTACATGAGGGTGAAGAAGAGCTTTGTGAGTGCCCCACGGTAAGGAAGGTTCTTATATGGTACATCATCGTATTCAGGTTTTTATTGCTGAAGTGATTTCCGGCGCCAGAAATCCAGAACAAGTCCAGATAGAGGTTGAGGCCCACCCACCAGCAACAAATGGAAGTTTGGGCCCTGTCTTACTATGCAGCTTTTACCCGAGAGCCTACACCTTAAATCCTAAACCCTAATACCCTTGGCCCGAGCGCTAAACCCCGAAAATCCCAAACTCAAGCCCTGCACCCCCGAAACATGAACCTCGTACACAGTCTATCCAAAACCCCATGCTTAGGGTCTAGGGTTTGGGGTTGAAGGTTTAGGGAGTAGGGTTATCCCATATCCCTACGAAGCGTCAACTAATGCAACGGACTAAAGCCTCAAACCCTAATTCCCTAAGACCAAACCAGGCACGCCATAGGCTCCTCTGGCGGGCTTCTTGGGCTGCTCTCCGGCCATGGCTAGAAAAGGCGAAGTGCGGAAAGCGCGGAAATGTGAGGTCGCAGTTTGAATGCTTGAGGGCTGACAGCGCCAGAGACAAGCTGGTACTGGGGACATGTGTGGTTCTGCAGGGGTCTATAGGGGTCATAAATCGTGTCTAGGGGTCATTACCGCAATAATGAAGAATGAAAGGGAAAAGAAAATGGACCAAATATGGGAACCAGGTTGCCCTAAGGGTCCAAGTACCCAATAATCATATACTTACCAAAAACCTGTACTATAGCTACTACTACCCTAAATCCAATAGCTAAATATTGGGTACTTGAACCCTCTGGGTTGTTTAAGGGCTTATGAAGTTGATACTAAAAAAAGCCTACATGGCTGCACGTACCTCCAACCTTCGGAGTAGTAGCGTCCTAGAATACCACGGTGATGCAGGCTTGTCAATGTCAACCCTAAACCCTAAACCCTAAACCCTGATTCGGCCCTAAACCCTCGGGGCCCCTGGAAAGCAACCAACTCTCAAGCTTTAGGGCATTTTGCCTGGCTACAATGCTAGAAGCTGCTACCCAAACCCCAAAAGTATGTAAAATAATAGCCGTAAGCCTTTAAAAACAGCCAAAAAGGCTGTAATTCTACATACCTTAGGGGTCCAGGTAAGCACTAAAGCTGCAATTGCCCCAAAAAAACAATGTCCCTTACTTAAGGAACGTTGGGTTCGGGGTACAAGGTTTACCGTAAGGAATATAGCCCAAATCATACTCGGGATCCTCATATCATTAAAGGTACATTTCCTGATTTCGGGATATTAGGTTTTCTGGGTAAGCCCTAAACCTAACCCCTAAACCCCTAAACCCTAAAACCTAAGCCAGTGATTCAATAGTCCTCTACATGATCTATAGTCTAAACTCCCAGTATCCCCCTTGATAACCCCACTTTCAGGGTTCAGGGTCTAAAATCCTAGTATCCGCCTTAATGACCCCTGTAATACTCCCCTAAATCATCCCCTATACAACCCCCTTTAAGGAGTTCAGACTGTAGTACACATAAAGTCCGTACGCACCAATACCAAAAACCAAGTCTCCATGTCAATTTCCGTTTTCTTCTCCATCTGAATACCCACACCCCTAAACCCTAAACCCTAAATCCTAAACCCTAAACCCACACCCCTAAACCCTAGGATGCATCTTTAGGTTGCTGCATTCTGCAATCCTGACCCTTAAATCCTAGCCCTCACCTGGACCCCTAAAGTATGTAGAATTATAGCCTTTTTGGCGGCTTCTAAATGTTTAGGGCTATTAATTTACATCCTTTTGGGGTTTAGGCAATCCTAAAACTTAAATCGTAAACGCTAAGCCTTATAGTCCCCCTTAAGTAGATAGAATATGGCTTTGGGTATCTTCTAACAAGATGCCCATATATCCCATATTCTATGTACTTAAGAGGGACTATGAACCCTAAATGCTATGCGCAGAAAGCCAAATATTCCTTATTCAGGAATTGGCCCTGAATCACGTATTTTGGGCTCCTGGAATCATGTAAGTTATTTTATATTCTGTAACTAAAGGAAATTGGGCTTTCTGGGAAACCCTGAACCCTAAGCGCTCCATCCCTAAACCCTAAACTCTCTATCCCTAAGCCCTGAACACTAAACGCTCCAGCCTAAACCGTCTGCCAGGGTGCCATCACGCCTGGCAGCTCCAGAAAGCCCGAAGACCATGGCCGCGTCCACGCAGTTTACCCAGAAAGCTGGTTTAGTGAAGGGATTAAGGTCTATAGGCTTATCCAGAAAGCCCAATATGCCTGAATTAGTAAATATGCCTTAACTGATACTAGAACCCTTAATGTGATTTAGGGCCTTCTGGGTATTTATTGATGCTTGAGGCGGAGAATCGGAATGCATCCCTAAAGGAATCGCTATGGAATCCAGATGAGCTATGGACTGAATTCAGGTTGGGGGGAATCTATAGGGGACTATATAAGGTTTTGGGGGCGTATAAAGGGATATGCTACGAATTTAGTCCAGGGCTCAGATGATAGTGCCCATTTTGGATGCCACCACTCCCTGTAAACCACCAGTAAATCTCAGGTGAATTACGTAGCGTCATTGACTTGCTGAAGGGTTGGGAGACTTGCTAGGTAAGTTAAGAATGGGGATAGCCGAGAGCTTGGAAAAGGACGGGTGGTGCAAAAAACGAGGAGGTTGGCAGTATGGGCGAAAAATATCTGTGGTCAGCGCAGCTTTCGCAATACCCTAAACCCTAAGTCTAAATCGGCTACGACGATGGGCTTCTTAGGCTGCTCTCTGGCTGTGGCTAGAAAAGGCAAAGTGCGGAAAGCGCGGAAAGGAGGGAGGTCACAATTTGAAGGCTTGAGGGCGAAATTGGGAGAAGCCGAGATGCACAGAAACAAAGAGAGAAAGGGACTTGTGCGCACACAGGGCTTCGTAACTTAGGATTCAGGGCTTATGGGGGTTGCTGCAATTGAGGTACCTCGAGGTACGCGGGACACAAGTGGCACTGCAAGAGCACTACTGAACAAGAACAATGTGCAGGGTGCCGTAAGACATGAAAGATAGGAACACCGTCACGATTGTCAGGGTCATCATGGGGAGCGGCGTTCGGTTCGTGGTAGGAATGACAGAACTTAGCATATTGGACATAGGATTTGCAATGGGGATTGACGTAGGCTTCATTCAGGCTGCCTTCAAAAGTCATGTTTTAAGGGGAAGAACGATACAACAGTCACAGTGGTGCTATATTTCCATGCCTATGAGTAATAGTGAACCTACCGGATGAAACACTAACATCCAGAAATTACAAAATCTGGGATCCGAGATAAACTATGACAAAATTGTGCCATCTTTAAGTCTTTTCCTAACCTCTGCGTATAAGGAATCTAGGACCGCCCCGTAACCAACGATGAGGGGTTTACCCGGCAACACAGACATGGTATTGAACACCTCGTCAAACGTGTCATCCTCAAACCCTGATGATCTCAAATTCAATAAATGGGTTGCTGTTAATCAAGATTTAGGGTTTAGGGTTTAGGGGTGTTTAGGGTGTAGGGGCTTAGGGTGTAGGGCTTCTAAACTACTACAATGAGGAAACCCTATTTTTACCACATGCCCATAATATGTTGATTTAGATTAACTCCCCTAACAGCAACACAAAGAAACGGTTTACGTCCAGGTCCTGCTCTGAAGCAGGAACCTGGGGTCAGCGCTGAACCCCAAACACCTATACGCCTAAACCCCTAAAACCCTGAACCCTAAACCTTTCAACCCTAAACCCTATATAATGTATTATAAGTATGGGGTTTTGGATAGGGTCAGCCCTAAACCCTAAGCACCTTAATCTGTAGCAGCCGCTGCTCCCCGTTACACAAGTTGGGAACTGCCGAAATTCACCCTTCAACAGTCAATCCGAAACGCTTTTTGAGTTTAGGGTATGCAGAAATGTTCTGATCCACCCCCTGATATTCTCAAAAATGGGGTGCCCCTTTTCAGCCTAAACATGCCTAAATCATAAAACCCTAATTTCTACCCAAGGTCCAGACCCGAGACCCTGGACCTAAAACTCAACCCCTAGGCCACACAATACTGATAATTCCTATATCCTCAGTCACCCTATAACCCCTATAAAGCCCTGATTCAGCCCTAGAACTCAAAGGGTAGCCCTAAACCCAAAATCCTAAACCCTAAACCCTCTAAATCCTGAACCCTATATCTAAACCCAAACCATAAACCCTGTAAATCGTAAACCCTTTAGACCCTGAATCCTAAACCCTTGTTTTGTTGCTACGCTCTGCCCGGCTTCTGTAAGATCCACGTCGGCTCGGGGTCGTCGTCGGTGATAAAGACAGGGAGTCCCATGCCTGAGGATGTAGGATTTTGGGCCTTGAGGGTTTAGGATATAGCACTCAGGGTTTAGGTATGGGATTGAGAATTATGGTTAGATATTTAAGGTTCAGGATTTAGGGTTTAGGCTTAGGATCTGGGGTTTTAGGACTTCGGGTATTGGATTTGGGGTGTAGGGTTTAGGGTAGTCTAGGGCCCGGGTTGTGGGGTTGAGGCCTTAAGGTTTAGGAGTTTAGGGTTTGGGGTCTGGGGTTTAGGGGATTGAGGGTGTAGGTTCCCAAACGTGTCCCATGTGTAGACAACTGAATGATTGCCCGTACCTTCAGCTAACAGTCCTAACGTACTTACAGTAGAATGATAATCCACACTAGAACACCATTCGGCCCTACGTTATATGTCCAACGCTCTTGCACACGCAGCCCAGCTGAGATCCAGGTGAGGTTGAAACTGAAGGTTTTGAAGGCTTGTTTAGCCCTTCTTTGGGTGGGGCGTGGGTAGAGGGGAATAGTAACTGAACCCTAAACCCTAAACCGCGTATTGAATAGTATAGTGCCTTATGAGTCCTAGCTAAGTAAGTCAGACCGCAAAGGGATCAAGGGCGTTGTAGGGTTTAGATTTCACTTTGCAAGAATCTGGGTAGCAGTATCAGTATATCCAGTAGTCTTTGTTATACGAGACTATGGGACACTTCTTGGTTATTGCTCGGGTTGCAGCGAAGATAATGTGGGGAAATGCGCCGGATTATTTAAAGGTGATTCTGGATTGACATCGGGGAACCACTCCTCCCAGCAGTAAAAGGCTTCTTTTGGCAGTGGTAAAAAGAAACATATACCTCAAAAGACGACGGCTATGTTCCAGCTTTCCGGCTTCTACGTTTAAGGGGCGGAATGATATCATATGAGCTATGGTCTACACTCCTAGTATTTTGCCCAGCAACCCCTAACCCCTCTTTCAGGAGTTTAGATTGAAGCTCATATAATGTTATGCACCTGTTTATAAGTTGGGTCCTCCTTAATTACCTAGCCCCAAAGCCTAAAATTGCGGCTTAACTTCAGGGCATACTCGCGTTGGGTTGCACGAAGGGTCGCAGAGAATGGAAGTTCTTCAGCTTTTTTTTGTTGGTTTACGGTTTGGGGCTTAAGGTTGACATGAGCCGTAGTCTAAACTCCTAGCATCCCACTTAATATCACCGAGAGTAGTCCCCTATAAAATCCCCCGTGTCACGCCCCTTTCAGGAGTTTGGACTATACCTCATATGACCCTATTCCCTATAAACTACCCAAAAATCCCAGCTTCCATTTACTATTTAGGGGCACCAACAAGGAACATTGATTTTGGGAATGACCCATCTAAAACATGCAACGTTGCTTGGGGGGTACAGAACCTCCCACTTGCGGGACACTACTTACAATGTGGAACCTTGAAGTTTCAAAACGCCGGCATAGCTGCTCGCAGCAAACTCATCCACTGCTTTTCGGACTCCAACAACGGAGCCATCACCTTCAAACAGCAATCGCGCTATGGGTTTACACTCCTGGAAACTAACATGGAAACTCAAAAGGGGCCCTATAAAGACTACAGTCCCTCTAAAATGAGGCTATATGGGTTTCCATGTTAGTTTGGGGGAGTGTAACCCAACCTATACCCCTAATATATTCCCTATATAACCCTATATACCCCTTTAAAGGGACCCTGGGGTTTCCATGTTAGTTTGCGGGAGTGTAGGGGTTTAGGAGTCTAGGGCTCGAAGAAGCCGTGTGTGCGTGTGCTATCGCTTTACCTCAGGTCCCAAGCCTCTACACCGCAAAACAAAACAGTGTTATATAATTATCCCAATAATAATCCCTATAATAATCACCAATAATAATTCCTATAATAATCCCCAGTAATAATCCCTATAATAATCCCCAATAATAATCCCTATAATAATCCCCAATAATAATCCCTGTGACCTAGGCTTCTAGGACACATCTGGGCCTTGGAGTCTGGCCTGTAGGGTTGAGGGGGCAGTGGGGTGTGGATGGACAATTCTTCAAATGATGTAGACCTTAGGGTTTAGGGTTTAGGGACTAGGAAATATAGGGATAGTAGAAAAGAAAATGGAAGCTACTATTTAGGGTTTAGGGGTTTAATGTAGACCTCTGATTAAGAAACCTGCTTTTTTCTTGAGGGCCTTAATATTAGGATACCTACGATAATGCCTTTTAAGGGGCGGGGGGTTTATCAATCAGGGGTCTACATTCCTGTATTTGTTGGACTTTCTGGAAATCAAGCTGAGGTTCCCGTTTGCACCCCAAGACTGTGGAGCTGCGGCGTTATAATGAGAGTAACATGACATAGCCTTTCCAAAAGAAGCCTAATTTAGTCTGACATGGTTAACATCAAGGCTCTTAGGCTTCCTTGTGATAGACTAGCAAGGCCAGGCAGCAAAAACCTATCCCCTTCTAGCCGTTTTGCACAACGTGAGACTACACCCAGAACCCACAAACTAATTTACAAGAGCCTGAAAAAGAAATGAAGATGTATGTAGTCTACTCTTGCCATGGAGATTCGGAAGGGGTATTATCGTGGCTCTTACTCTCCATTGTGGAGCGTAGGTCGATGGGCCAGGAGTTGGTCAACCAGAGCTTAGCTCTTGGAAAGGTAGGTTGAATTCAATTCCGTATGTTGTTTTTCCTCGCCTATACAACCCGAATTTGGGTTTTTAAGGAAAACCTGGGATTTACTAAGGCTTCTTAAGTGGGAACCTGGGGGGGTCAAATGCGGGGGGTGTACTAGCGCTATGCATCCCTACACCCTAAACCCTAAGGAAACCATGAAGGTAGAGCCTCATGATGAATAGTTTTGAGCTCAGCCACCTGGCTATCTTGCAAAGGACAGAAACGTGAAGTCAACACTCTCAACTAGGGAAAATCCAAACCTTGGATCGGAAAACCGCAAACCCTAAAACCTAAACCCGGAACCAAAAAATCCTATATAACCCCTGCATCGTACTTTAAATTATTTCCATTTTCTGTTCCTTTATCCATATATAAACCCTATCTAACCCCAATATAAACTCTACATAGCTCTATTCAACCCTGAGCCTTTATATCATCCCCATAGGGTTTAGGGTCTGGGGTTTAAGGTTCCGAACCCAAATCCGCAGCTCTAAACCCCAAACCCTAAACTCTAGCCCCTGCGTATACACACCTCTATAAGCCCTATATAACCCCTTCACACCCCTTAAACCCTAAACCCTAAACCCTATAAACCCAAAACCTTAAAAATGCCCAACCTTAGACCCCAACCCCCTAAACCCTAAACCCTAAACCCTAAACCCTAAAGCCTAGACCCTAAACCCTAAACCCAAACCCTGAACCCGGGAGGCCCTGGCCTTCGGTTGTATAGTTGCTGCCCGCCATGGTCCCGCCTCTTTACTGTGGATTGTAGGGTGTATATAGCAGTAATGGAAATTAAATGGAAATTACCATTTAGGGTTGAGGGTACAAGGTTATATGGGTTTTTTTGGAGATGAAGGTTCACTTTTTGAGGGTCCCCCACAAAAGGAACCGTAGTTTTTTGATGGTGTATATTGGGGTCCGGGTATTAATGGCATCTACCAGGCCAATCTGGCGCGTGAGGCTTCGTGACATCTTCAAAAGCCTAAACCCTAAACCTGCTCTTCCTCTCTGAGGTCTCTGAATCCTCCACAAGGCTCCTCCATGACTAGGTTTAGGGTTTAGGGTTTTGGTTTAAGGTTCAGGGTTTTGGTTTAGGGTTTAGGGTTTTTGTTTAGGGTTTAAGGGTTTAGGGTCCCTGCTCCCAGAAATCCGAATCCATGCACACCTGCAATAGACTTGGCGAGGCAGTTGTCGATGTTCCGGCGCTTGTACTCTGGGAAACCCAGACCCCTGGGAGGATCTAAAAATTAGATCCCCTACATAGACCCATTCTAACCTCTATATAATCCTTATATAATATCCCCTATGGTTCTAAGGGATCTAATTTTTAGATCCTTTTGGGGGTCTGGGAAGGTCCTCGTCTTCGTCCTGCTCCGCCTTGCTGACCATCAGCTTCGCACGTTGGCGTAGGGATTCAGGACTCCCATGCACCAATTCTGATGGCGGATCATATGAAAATGGAAGGAATGGCAAACTGGAGGCTGATAGGGTTAAGGGTTGAAGTTGCTGGCTGCTAGTGATGAATGCTTGGAAAAGAACATGGACACTACCGGATTTTTAGGGATGTGGGGTTTGGGATTTAGGGTCAGGGGTTTGCAGGAATGAAAAAGCACGCGAACACAACCCTAAACCCTAAACCGTATGTGGATCCATGTCCTCATCCCCTACTCACAACCAGCAGGTAAGCCCAACTAATACCAAACATATCCCTGCAAACTGCCAGGTTCCATGTGCTGTTTCCATTTGATTCTTCATTGCTGGGGTCAAGCCCCTAAACCCTAAACCCTGAACCCAAAACCTAAACCGTAATCTCTCCATAGAGCCCGATCCGATCCTCAAATCCTAAACCCTAATCCCTTTCTATATGCCTTTCATCCCTAGATCTGGCCTTGCAGGCCTTGAGAATTAAATGTCAAATATGAATTGCATGAGCCCGCAAAGGCCTAAAGAACGCTGACGAACGATATCCGAGGTGATTGGGGCTTCTCGGCAGCTATGTGTGATTTTTTTACGAATATTGTTATACTACTATAACGAATATTATTGCTACTGGTACTACTATTACTACTATTACTATTATTAAGGACCAGAAGTCCTACAATCAGTTTTTAAACACTTCGTAGCATCTGTCATTATGAGTGTGCGCTCCCCATTAGCCTTCTGTTTGCAAGATTTCACAAGCGGGTCATCCTAAGGCGCACTGCGTTTATGAGCGTACATAAATTCATCGTGACCGCTTCTTGACTAGCGTCTTCTATGTATTCTGGTATGCCATCTCTCAGTGTCATCCCAAGACATGCGGCTGTAAACTTCTGATTTACGATAATCTACTATAGTACTTTCTAATTCCTATATTGGATCCACCCATAAGACCTAAAACAGCACAAGGTGTGCATTTAATTTTCCAATTTCCTCTTCCCTTTGATTCTCCACTATTGGAAGTAGCATCCAAATGATCCCTATATAACAACTATACAACCTTAAATGGCACCTGTATGATACCAAAATACTCCGACATGTAGGGTTCTGGACAGCTTGGTAGCCATGGCCTTCTGCCAGCAGAGGCCACCAGCTTGCTAGATCAAGTCGTACCTCCGGGGTAGGAGCTTGGTATTTGGGTTTTTCGGGTTTAGGCATTTAAGTTTAGGGATTCAGGGTTTAGGGATTTCACGATTTAGGGTTTTGGGTGTAGGAATTCCAGAGGGGTTAGAGGGGCCGTAAAGGTTATATAGGGGTTGTAGAGGAGCTGATGATCTCGGGTTCGGGCATGCGATTGCAGAGTTTGGGGTCCAGGATTGAACAAGGCTTCTCGAAGACCCCTAAAATCTTAAACCCTAAACCCTAAAACCCTAAAACCTAAACCCTAAACCCTAAAACTCGAACATAACGACACCATCTCCGCCTCTGTGCTTGACCTACCCAGACCCCACCAAAACAAATAAAATTAGATCCCCTTGAACCATATGGAAAATTGTTTAAGGATTATATGGGGGTTTAGGGTTTAGGCTTTTGGATTTGGGGTTCAGGGTTTAGGGTTTAGGGGGGGTTATTATGGGGCTATTTAGGGGATCTAATTTTCAGCTCCCGCCAGGGTTCTGGGTACAGTTCACGCTTTGCTGGAGGTAGCGGTTTGCTTCTTGCTTGACCAACACGACGGTGGACAGAAGGTGTTGTCTCCTTCCAAACAAAGCTCCGCGACTGAAGTGGATTAAGCATATTCAACGTCCGGCGGGTGATCTGCGCCTGTGTACAAGGATAATAATCGTGGTAGTATTGATTAAGAATGGGTATAATCACTAATGCTGGTCATTAATGGTAATAGCAACTAATGATAATAAGAATAGTACTGTTCGTACTGGGCCAGTGTAAGTGCACAAACACCTATTTAATTATTCTGTTGACCATACACGGATCAGGGGTCTATCCCACAGATTCCCTGACTTCTGTCACTGGCGCAGGCAACAGGGTGTACACATGCCAATGCCTCGAGAGTACACTTGGTCTAGATTTTCACATATTTACACCGCATTCCCAATCAATGCAAGGAGTGCAAATGGGAACCTGCAATTATTGAGAAGCCCAAATGCCTTCTCTTTACTCCCGGCCGGTATCCAAAATCTGCTCAAGAAACCAAAAGTTGAGATTTTTTACAGTTTTAAGTTTGCTGTAAGGTTGAAGGTCTAGATGGTAAGTTATGAAATTCCGGTCAACCCCCCGACAAAATGTGGTAACAAAGCCACCACAAGCCCTAGGTTTCGCTCGGCAGCCAACTGGGTGCCGCGCAGCGCCGTACGAAGGGTTAGCATCGTTGAAGACCATAAGCGGGGCTGGACCTACGTGTGGATGCACAGGGTAACTGTGGCCCAACTATAGCTGTATATCAAAGCCACGTATATACAAGCTTGGATCTGATTGTCCATTAGGTTCTCCATTACGGTAGGCTCCATGTTCTTTTCCGCTCCCTACTAGCCAGCCGTAAGCTGGGGCATTGTTGGCTAGGTGGGTATCAGGGGGGTACCTTTAAGGAGGTATATCTGAAAATACTTATAGCCCAAAGACACTCATGCGAGCCCTGTATAAGCCTTACACAGGGGTACTCATGCATGGTAACCACCATCTTTGGGGCGTCGTTGAATTTGCAAGTGTAACTGTAACCTAGATATGACTTCCCTAAATCCACTAAGGACGGCTATAATTCGCTTGTATCTACATTTATCTGGGCCTGCTGGCAAGCATACCAGTACCACTTCAACTAAACCCTACGAAAGCCCCTGCCAAGCCCCAAGCCCAGGCCCTGGGCCCTGGGAGGATATCAACATCAGATCCCTTAAATGGACCCATATAATCCTTACATAATTTCACTTTCCCATATTATGGCTCTAGAGGATCTAATTTTCAGATCCCTTTGGGGGTCTGGGGGGGTAAATCTTGCAGGCACAGGCACCCCACTTCTTGTCCATCCAAATCGCGGGGACAGAGAAAGAAAACTCACGCCTTGGGCTGTTTGGCCATTTGGGGTTTGGATGTATGAAACTGGGAATAGATAGAAGTTCTTTTTGTTCGGAGAATTTTGCCATTTCAGGGCTAAAGGACGGAGATCTTTGTAATTTGACATGAATGGACGTGTGCCAAAAAAAAAGCTACAGGGATCGATTACGGCACTGGCCTGAATATTTGAAACGGACTTTCGTAAGGCTCACAAAGGCAGAATTTGCTGCACAAGCTTTTACATCTGCTGGCAAAGCTCTGCTTTCAGGGCGTTGGTAGCCAGACCCCGGCTAGGGGTTTCAATGTAAACCCGTGATTAAAAAACCCGGTCCTTTTAAAGAGCCTTAATATTCGGATCCCTATTATAACCCCTATTCAGGGGAGGGGGCTTTGTTAATCAGGGTCTGGGTTAGGGTCTTTTGCTTCAAGGTTGAGAAGCAGTTTCAAGGAAGACAGGGCATGCTTAGTTGCTCCATCGAGACTTCTGTTGGGGGAGTCACAGGAGAACTGAAAAGTAGTTTGCGGGAATTTAGCGGTCCTTTCATTCCTTCTGCATTCGGGTCTTCTGCAAAGGGGATCTTCTACGGAAATCTAAGTGCAGTTGTAGCCCAAGAAGTTGCATTCCTTCAGTAGGTATGTTTATCATTAGGTTACAGCAGCTGCAGATGTTTAATGCTTGCCCTCAGCCTCCACGTACAGCCTTTTGCAGTAAACCGAGGAAGTTCGCATCAGGGTGGCAGACGTTGTTCTAGCTGGCTGCAAAGACGGGGCTCTGCATACCAGTAAGTTTCGCTCCCGCTTAGGAACAGTAGCTTAGGGCCCCTAAGGGTCCAAGTACCTAATAATCATCCCAAAACCCGTACTATTACTATTGCTCCAAAACCCGAGTACCTAATTATCGGATACTTGGACCCTCTGGGATACAGACAAACGAGGTCAAGTGCTCTAGGCTTCCAAATCTTTGGATCTGTCTGCCACAAACTGACAAGAAGACACACCCATGTATGCCAGAGAAATCCAAATGGGGGGTTATAGAGGGGACTACTATGGGGGCTATTAGGGGATATAGAGTAAAAATTGAAAAGAACATGGAAGCTACTTTAAGGTTTAGGGTCATGAGGGCAAAACTTTGAGACCTTCAATGCCAAAGCTTGTACCCAACCCTTCATGGGCATGTTCTCCCATGCTGATAGGACGACACCCATACTTTCCTGGTGCGGCCCGGTCACACAAAAGAATATCTTCCTTGCACCGTAGCATCGTCGTGCAGCTTGTTTCCTCTGTAGGTTCTGGGTTTGGAGCTATCAAGTTGGTACGGGGCTGGATACAGAGCAAGTCTTTGATTTCAAGCCTTCCATTTTCTAGAGAAAAAGACGGGGTAAGACCAGACATGGGGAGAACTAAATATGCTAACGGTTCAAGCCTCTGCAGTATCATCAGAAGAAAAGTCAGTGTGAGCTGTCCGCCAGCAAAACCAAAACGGAATCGAACTCAAAAAGAACAGGATGTGTTTGGTAGAGCCATGGTTGGCAGGAGCCTGCGACAACTGTGTCCCTTCAGGGTTTAGGGTTTTTTTGGGCTATTAAAGAACCAAAATTGAACATGGAATGGAAGCGGGGATTGTGAGGAGCCTTTGTAGAAATTACATCTTCCTGAACACTGACAGACCCCTCATGCCGTAATGCTAGATGTAGTAGTTTCCCGCAATAAAGGGACCCCACCAGAAACCCAAGAATACTATAATCCTATATAAGGACACCAAAAAGGTACCCCTAATTTTGGGAAACCCTAGACCCTAAACCCTATATACCCTATATAACCCCCCCCCGCCCCTTTAAGCGGCTTCTGATAGGGAATGTGAGGGACGAGTCCGACCTCGACAAGAAAGTACCCTCACCCAGTTTAGCATTTAGAGCTATAGGGTCTGGAAGAGAAAAAGGACTCCTTTAACATAAATACAAGGAATCCCATACCCCAAAAAGTATACAGGATCTCTAACAATGATCCAGGTAGTCTCACCCAACTTGAAACGTGGAGAGTCCTTAAAATGATGGTCCCCTCTTGGGTCAGTAACTTTGGAAACCTCCTATATAGCCCGCTTTTCAAAGCACAGTTGTCTCTGAAAGGTTTGTTGGGGCTTCCATATTGGTTTGCAGATGGCTTTAATGGGTTCTGCATCTCGTGACTTCAGCTAGGTCAAGTGTGTTGCATTCAAACATCCACTGTCCAACAGGTCTTACCCTTCTGGGGCTGTGCCAGCCTGCCGCAGTAACTCTTGTGATGAGCGTTCAACCACTAGTGCCGATTTGATCTTGTATTTCATTCCCTATTACTTGAAATATTAATACTACATCCCCAAAGACAATCAGAAATGGTTCTGGCAAATCTACTACTATGTTCGAGAACTCCGCTTGCAGGCTGTTCTTCTTTCCAAATGCAAGGATTCCACAAGGTCTTCTAACGGGAGCGCAAGCTGCAACCAGCACGACTGAGTGCTGAAGTGGTTCATGGTCATTGAAGGTAACCCAGAGGGTTGAAGTACCCAATAATCAGGTACTTGGGCTTGGGGTAATAGTAATTATGGTACAGGTTTTGGGTAAGTATATGATTGTTGGGGACTTGGACCCTTAGGGTTAGTGTAGCCAGAGTACGCAAGAATGGCGAACGCGATATCGCCAATTGCGGGCTGAGTATCGCAGATTCTCGAAATGTCGCTGCTGAGCATTGTCATCCACATTCCTGGTTGCAAGAAGAGTTGAAAACCCAAATTAGCACGATCATCGTCAGAAATTACCATTACTACAGTTGTTGCCGTTTGTGCTGCCAGAAACACACTGCAGACTGTGATATGAGCCATAGTCTCAACTCCTAATACCCCCTAAATAACCTGTGTAATACTCCCCTGTATTATCCCCCATATAGCCCGCCTTTAAGGAGTTTAGACTATACCTCATGCAACCCTGATCCCTATAAACTACCCTATAATCCCAGTTTCCATGTCATTGTCCATGATCTTTTCCATTTGATTCTCCATTATTGGGGGGTAACATCTCTAAACCCTAAACCCCTAGCAAAGTTCTTGGGTTCCTGGATGCTCAGGAGTTAACTGCAAATCACTGTGTGGACCCCAAGGGCTCTGCCAACGAAAAGGGAAACTGTTTCACGGTTAATTTGGGCTGGTTCAGGGTTCCCTTGGGCTATAGTCTAAACTCCTAGTATCTCCCTTAATAAGTGCCATGATACCCCCCCCCCCTATAATCCCCTGTATAACCGCCCCTTCAGGAGTTTAGACTATAACTCACTTGGGTTGCACGACCTACAACGTCATGGATTACATTTACCGTCTGATCATGATTTCTGGTCAACCCTAACCCGACGCCCTACACCACGCTTGCGTAAACGCGTTCATGAGCTGGATGCCAACAGCCCATGAGCTTTATCCGCAAACCCCCGCTTCTGACGTACGTACTGCAAAATCTGGGTATGGGTTTGGGTTTTTGAGTTTAGGACTCCCCCAAAAGAACTCCGCAACTTTTGAAAGAGTCTTACAAACACAACATGACACCGCATGTTGTTGAAAGCGGCCCCCTGATTCTGGAAAAGTCCCATGTTGCAGCTAAACTTGAAGTTGAGCTTCCCTAAACCCTAAACCTTGGGTACTGCCCCCACCCAGTAACAGTCTATATTAGGGGTCCTACTAAGGGCTATATATAACCATATTATGTTTATTATCCAACTGTTGCTGAGGGGGGGCAGTACCCAACCTAAACCCTATAAACCCTAAACCCTATAAGCCCTAAACCCTAAACCCTATAAGCCCTAAACCCTAAACCCTATAAACCCTAAACACTAAACCCTAAACCGGGTCCTTGGANNACCCAACCTAAACCCTATAAACCCTAAACCCTATAAGCCCTAAACCCTAAACCCTATAAGCCCTAAACCCTAAACCCTATAAACCCTAAACACTAAACCCTAAACCGGGTCCTTGGATGCCATCGTCTAGACAAACACGGAAACCCCAAAAAGAAGCCAAAGACTACCAGGCCCCCAAAAAACCGGGGTGAAACATAGGGATTATTCAGGGGTCATACAGGGGCCATGTAGGGATATACAGCTAAGGGTCCATCACATAAACTCATATTCAAACCCCTCAAGCATAGCTTTGTGGTAATGTCCATGTAGAAGTCTTTTATATGGGCTTGCAGATTTTGTGTCCCTGAGGGTCCAAAGTATATGGTTATTGTATACTCCAACCTCTGTAACGCTTCATAGCATAAAAACTCCCAAAGAATATGAGTCTTCTGTGATGGACCCTTAGCTGTATATCCCTATATGGCCCCTGTATAACCCCTGAATAATCCCTATGTAATCGCCGTTGATGGACCCGTAGGATGCCACAACGCATGACAGTTGACCCTAAACCCTAAACCCTACACCCTAAACCCTAAACCCTACACCCTAAACCCTAAACTGTCAACTTGACAACTAGCCGGTCCAAGCCTTTCAAAGAAACTTTCTTAGGCTCCCCAGTAACCACTTTGATAATCAGTGTTTTGGGCTCAGGGATTTCGGGGTTTAGGAATTAGGCCTAGGGTTTAGGGTTTAGGGTTTAGGGCTTAGGGGATTAGGGTATCTAGGCCCCTTAATAACAAGGGTAATGTTCAGCTTTAGCAAGGACACTCCAAAACAAAAAGGGAAAAAGGGCACTACTGGCTTACCTAGTTCTTTATCATAGCCAGGAACCTAAGAGTTTATGAGCTAAGGGTCCGTACTTGGTTCTGATCTGTACTGGTCCCGGCCTTAAAAAAACAAGACTCAAGTAACCCATAAACCACAAACTCTGCTTGCAGACTTGCAAACTTTCAGCGCAACTTGAGCTACTTCACAGCTGCACGCATGACTACCATCACATGGGAGTATCTCAAAAAACCCTGTAAAATGCTCAAGAGTCAATAGAGGACTCGTCAATGATTCTCTTGCAGTCCCCATATATCGCTAAAGGGTTTCCCTGGGGCCCCCCCAAGGACAAGAAACAATTGGAGTTACCCCAGATCTTCCCAAGCTTGGGAAGATCAAGTTTTTGACTGAAGCTACCCAAACAAGTCTACCTTGATTTGAATATGTCCAGGATTGTGCCACTGCTGCCGCGGCCACCACTGTTGCCACCGGCACCACTATGTTAAGGGTCCAAGGACCCAACTCATGGGGTTTTAGGGCCCAAGCACAACAATATTAACGGCATTTGGGGCCTAAAGCCGTATTATTTGGGTCCTTGGACCCTTATATAGTCCCCATACACCCCTATATGTCCCCGTATAACCCCTTTAAAGAGACCCTATTTTTTTTTGTCCTTGGTCCCTTCGGGCGACTGACGACGACAACTACTGGGACTAAGGACTTGCAGACTGTGGGAGCCAATTCACGTAGACAGAATAGGGTATTGAAGGGTTTAGGGTTTAGGGGTTTAGGGTTCAGGGGTTGGGATTTAGGCTTTGGGGTTGAGGCATGATTCAGGCCTCTACATCATAACTCAACCCTGAACCCGAAACCCCTAAATCCTATATCCTAAACCCTAAAACCCTAAACCCTCTAACCCTATAAACCTTGAACCCTAAACCAGGACTTTTACTGGGCAACCAAGACACTCCGGTCGGTCGTAGCCGCGCCGTAGATGGATGTAGGGGTCAACTAGAAACAGGACGCCCTGCCTTAGTTATTTAAGGACTTGGTAACCATGGAAAAGACAATGGAAACTACTATATTCTTGAAGGTTTAGGGATCTAGAGTTTAGGGCCATTAGACAAGATTTGCCCCGGTAGCTCATCCATCCACTTGCCAGAACATGTGGTGCCTGAGGCCTGGTCAGAAGGTTGGATTATGAGCTTGAATAAGTCGCAGAAAATCGCTAGTTATAGTCGCCACGCCCTTAATTCCCGTTTTGGGGAGATTGCAGCGATTTGGAGCAGTCTGAGCTTTGTCACAACTATGTTGATGATGTCGAAGACGGTCGTATTTTTGTTGTTCAGGTTTCTGTTGGGGTACGGGGCCAGGCGTACCGCAGAGGCCTGAGTGATTGGAAACATGATCCCCTCAAAACCTTAGTTAGGCCGTTACCCTAAGCCCTAAACCCTTACAGTATGGATCAGTGTGGCATGGCTGAGCGAGCCCTTCTCCGAAACCCAACAGAAAAGCATGATAGCATGAGCTTCTGTGAACATTCCTCTACTATACCTCAGGGGTTTGGGGGTTTAGAGGTTTAGGGTTTGGGGTTTTACTCCCACGCCTAGGTTCCCTCTAAAGTATTATTCAGGGGTACGTAATTAGGCCTAATTGAAGTTAATTTAGGGGGAACCTAGGGGGGTAGTATAGAGGGGGGTAGTAGGGGAATCCATGAATTCCTCAGAGCACATCACGAACGAACACGGAAGGGGCTGCATCATGTTCCTCTGAGGAACCCTATGTCTAGGTTCCGCAGGAACCCCCTACTTTCAATAACAAGGATACCCTTTTCCTAATATTGAGCTTTAACAAGCAGCCCCCAAAATAAAGAGGGGAAAAGGATACTACTGGGGTACCTAGATGTCCATCCCACAGAAGCCTCCGCCTAACGACCAACCCGAAGCAAACCCCTAAAAACCGAAACTGCAAGGTTTCGGGTTTTCCCCAAACCCTGAATCGTGGATCTCTGAATTAGATCACCTCTAAGAACCAACGACAACCTCTAGGACTCTAGCTCTTGCCCTACATAATATAATCTCTTGAATTCATTCCCCATTTAAACACAAAATAGCCCCTACATGTACGTATACGCATGCATGTATAGATACAATATACTTCCCAATCTGAACCCTAGCTTGTCCCTACATAATGACGATATCATTCCCCCTATGCAAACCCAAGCTAACTTCTACATCCACATACATTCGGAGATAGACATATATATATATGTATATATATATGTCCACATGTTATCACAGTTTTGTAGAGAAATCAACAATATAGACAATGATATCCCCCTTTGAAAAGCCCCTTTATAGCCGACCCCCTAAGGGTAGCCAGTTCACCCAAGACAGCTTACACTTATGTTCCTTCTTTTCTTCCATCTTTGTCCCCAACAAGGCCCATGCCCAGGCCCTAAACCCTAAACCGTGTTTTGTGGGTTTAGGGTTTTGGGGCTGAACCCAGGAAGACTGAATGCTTCTTTTAAAATGCAATAGTCGAAAGGATGATCTGGGCTGACTGTAGTACGGAAGAGTTTTGGGAGTCCGGGGAAGCCTAGACTGGACTCCAAACCCTGAAGAACAGTATCCATTTCAGTTGTCCATGTTCGTTTCTTCTAACTGAGGCCCGCGCACGTTTCATAGCTAATGTGGTTTCTAATGTTTTTTAATGGATTTGCTGATGTTGGGCAAAGTTGAGGTGCTGTCTGTAGCAATGGCGTCATGTTTCTTTCAAGAGCTTCGTCTCTATCCTCGTCGAGCCTTCTTGGCTGGTGGTGCAGCGTCCTCTTCAGGCTCAGCCCTGGGAGGTTCCTGGGGAGGAAACTTGTTCTCCACTTCTGCTTGGCGCTCAGCGCTCAGCGACTGGAAGTACTGCCATGCCCAGTTACAGGCCGAGTCTAAGGCTTGGCAATAAGATCTAGAAGTGCCCCTGGGCAAGGGCCTCTGTCCGGCTGGCACATAGCTCCAACTTCGACCGTGCTTGCCCTCGAACTTGTCCCCCGTCACCAGGCGCACCTGGATGAAAGGCGCCACCCCCTCAGGTCTTCCAAGTGTGAGCTTACAGCCCCCAGGTAGGAGGTGACGTCTCAAGTCCATGCCATGTTCTGGAAGCTTGCTGTGTTCACGATGTCCATGGGATTCCTGCAGGGATTGTGGATTTGAGCATACGGGGGCTTGGAAGGTAACATGAAATTTTTAAGGATTCAACTGGCATGTTTGGTTCCTTCGGTGTTTCGCGAGCAGGCAGGCCCTCAGTGCGTGCAGCACTGTCAGCCGGCATGGCCGAGCTTGAGCTTGCAGCACCCTCTGTCGCAGTCTCATCCTTCGGCTTCTCTGCTTCCTGCATTTCGTCCACATTGTAGTTCATAGACTCTAGTAATTCTTCTTCCTCCTGCGAATCTTCCCCAACACTGCCATCATCGTCGTCGTGGTCTGGCTTCTCCTGCTGCTGTTTAAGGTTTATAAGGTTAGGTTTCAGGCTTTAGGGAGGTTTTAGGGCACAGATTTAGGGCTTAGGGTTTACGTTTTAGGGTTTAGGATTTCCAGCAAAACTTAAGTCCTCGTCCTTCTTCTTTGTTCGGGGCTTTGGGTCGGGAAGCTGGTCCATGACCTGTTGAATGTAGTCATCCGAATAGTTGTACTTCTCCAACAGTTTTCGCACTCGTTCCTTGTGCGAAAGACGACCCAAGCTCATGCCCAGCAGTCCTGTGAGTTGTGTGATCAGCCCTGCAGTCATCTGGAGGATGTTGTGCTCACACAAGAAGTTGACGGGGTCCATCCACTCCTGTGCCTTCAGCAGTAGGCCTTGGCTCTCGTAAGGGAAGCCCACGGCAAGAGCAATTTTGCCCTTTTGAGGATCGAATCGCAAAGTCTCTTCGATCAGCAGGTCTGCTGCTGCAAGGCTGTACACATCCGGCCCTGCCCCCGGAAAAGGCCGAACTGTCGTGAAGCGAACCAGCTGCGGCCCAGATTTGAGCACCAAGCGGACATCTGCATCACTCGACTCCTCCACCTTCCAAAGTGTGCGTGGCGTGAGCATTCGGGATGTCCAAGATTTCTCGAGCAAGCAGCACAGGTCCACCGCAGAGTTTTGTCGATGCTCCTTAAGCAAAGCGTTGTACACACGAAGCTGCTGGCACCAAACGTGCGGTTTGGTCATGTAATCCAAATCTCGCGCATTGATAAGATCATACATCGGCACACCGAGGTCTTTGTCAATCTTTCGTGTCTTTTCCAGCACTGCTGCCTTTAGCAGTTTCATGTCTTCGTTGCCTGTCCAGTCTCTGGAATCCAGGCGTATGGATTCCAGAGGTGAGCGAACCCAACCGGATTTCACAGCGCCGCAGCAGACTGCAGCTGCGGAGCTGAAGTCTGCACGTCTCACTCGCTGTTGGCTGTCCCGAAGGTCATTGAAGAGAAGCTCACAGTTCAGGCTGTTCAGGAGAGACTTCTGAGCACCCGAGTCTTCCAAGCCCACTGTGGCCAGAAAAGTCTGGCGAATTTCATCGGCATTTGGATGTGCATGATTGAATTGGATGGACCTGAGATGATGTTCACCAATTTCTAACATATCAAGAAAAATAGAAATCCTGGTAAAAATATTGAAGTCCCAGCTTCTCAGCCAAAACAAAGAGCTCTCGAAAACACGGAAGTCTGCTCACTGCCACTGCTTTGAACACGGGGCTTTTCTTGTCAAAGACATCGCACTGCAACACAAAGTCCCATTCTGATTTCATGTCCGCGAGGAGCCTCTCCCATCGTCGCATCTGCACTGACTGCACAGCTTTCCATGGGAAACATGTGAAATAGTCTGCAAGCTCGCACAGGGACCCCAGCCAGCGGCATCCAACCTCCACGTGAAAGTCTAGAGTTTCTGCCTGGCTGCTTTCGGAATCCGCCAGCCATGCTTGTATGTAATCCAGTGTCTCCGCGGCGAAAATTCCCCGACATGTCTCCCTTACGTACATACGGACTTTAGCATGTAGTCATACCCTAAACCCTAAAAGGAAAGCCCTAAACTCGAAATCCTAAACCCTAAATAGGAGAAAAACCGACTTCATTATAACAGGGTACCTTTCCAAGTTCTGAACGCGGCTGCCTGTGGACAAGGCCATCGCGTGTTTCATCGACCCCTGCGCAGTCTTCTGCAGGTCCGAATCCTGAGCGATTTCTCTTTTTTGGTGTTACTTGTATGGAAACAAAATGTTCGGAGGGGCACGAAAATCACCAGCATACATCGCAAGTAGTCCTGGTTGCTCGTGTCAGAGAGCACCTGGCAGGGGACCCTGGACCCTATGACTAAATCCTAAACTCCAGACCCTTAAACCCCCCCCGAAACCTTTACACTTGCCTGCCACGTCAGTCGTCTGAAGGAACCTGTCTCGTCGTCGTCTGTGTCATTCGCCTTCAAGGTCTCGAACGGATTCACTCCTTCTTCCCAGTGGGAGAAGAGGCACTCCATGAACTGCATGTGCCACGTGCCTGCGAGTTTTAGCGTGCGATTTTTTTGAAAAATATTTACTTCGAGCATCCCCACCCTAAAGCCGTCATTTCATAGCACAAAAAGTGTATATAACGTTTCCCTGCCCCCTGTCAACTGTCTTCCTTGCAGCACTGCAAGTGCGCTGCAAGAAGACTGATACTCTGCGGTTGGGCACTGCAGACATACTCTGCGGTTGGGCACTGCAGACATACTTGGTGGTTGGGCACTGCACACATACTTGGTGGTTGGGCACTACGAGGATACTCTGCGGTTGGGCACTGCAGACATACTCTGCGGTTGGGCACTGCAGGGATACTCTGCGGTTGGGCACCGCAGGGATACTTGGTGGATGGGCCCTACAGGGATACTCTGGGGTTGGGCACTGCAGGGATACTNNTCGGGCGAGGACAACATCTACTTTAAGATCTAACAACCCCACCGCGACGGTGGGGAAAAATTAAACAAATTTCAGTCTGGACACGGTCCATACGATGCCCGGCGTCAAACCACGAAAACCATCTTCCCTCTTTGGCTTCGTCTGTGTGCCAGTGAAGGGTGCCTGACAGATAGTGTCTTAGCGAACCGAAACTGAAGGAAACACACCATATGCAAAAGCAGAGCCTGAAGCTGCTTTCAGAAGCGAGACTGCTCGTGCGTTGGTCATCAGTGAAGCTGGCTCACCACGGTCGCGGGCCAACCCTGGAAGGCAACCTTCCAGGAAAGGCGACTCCGGCAACTCCTCCAACGCGTGCAGCATGCGGCTTCGGCTTTCGAGTCTTGCTCGACCGAATCTGTTGCTGTGCCAGGGACCTCTCGTTGAGCGAAAAACGCGTGTGAGCTTGTGCAGCAGACTTTTGGCTTGAGGAACTGCAGCCAGAACATTAGCTTGCTTCCTATGGAGCTTGTGCGCTGTGTCGGGAAACATAACTGCCAGCACTCCATGCTCGCAGAGATGAAGCCACGTCTGAAACATCTCTGTGCCTTCGTCGGAGGCCCATACAAGTCTGAGAGGAGGGGAGGTGTAGTCTCCGTGGTCCAAGACGGAGACTCCCTCTGAACTGTCACACAAGAAGAAGAAGTCCCGCTCCGTGGGGAGGTTGAAGAAGCTCTTTTCGTCGTCTGTGAGGGCGAAGCGCTCTTCATTCTTGGCTCTGGGACGAGGACGCCTGTGCAAAACAGACTTGGAGAAGTCGTACTGGGGCACCATTAGACTCAAAGCGTTATGGACTCCGTGCAGGCACTTCTTCGTCTCCAAGCGGTACAGCTGCAGGTGTTTGTTCGTAGCCCTGACCTTCTGCCCATCCTCGGGCAACCCTGTTTTCAGAGCCAAGTTGATGGCTTGCAGAGTTGTCAAGGCATCTTTCGCTGGCGCGCTGTCAGGCAGCACCTGTATGAATGATGTCTGTGCGTCACCGATGCGCATCTGCAATGCGAGGGTCTGCGCAGGGATACGAGGGCTGAGGGATGTGAAAGCTTACAGATGGAACCCTAAACCCAAACCCCAAAACATCCCACTACAATTGCTAACCTTTTCATGGCCTACAATATCTCTGCAAGGGCGTTGGTCGAATGATAATGAATCCCTTCGCCAAAATGTTAAACCCCCCTGATATTGAACAGGCTCACCCAAATTCCAAAACCTGAAATCTGCTCTCAAGAGATCTCCGCACAAGTCGTAAGAACCACGGATTTCCTTCATATCCTAGATTTTGATTGCTTCTGAATGGTTCCTTCAAAGGACTTTAGACAAAGGACGCCCAGAAACAGATTCCAAGCCTGTCATTTGGAATAGTCCCTAACAAGACCCTAATTTGTAGCGGTCCCTGATAAGGCCTCAAAATGAAATGGCTCTTCAAAAGGCCCTGGTTTGGAACAGCCCGTAATACGACCCTATTTTGAAATAGTCCTTAATATGGCCCTATTTTGCAAATAGTCCCGATAGAGCCCCAATTTGAGATAATCCCTAATAATACCCGAATTAGAATTAATCCCTGAAAAAAAGTCTAAAACGACATAATCCTCTGTAGGGTTCTAATGTGAAATTGTCCCTGCTAAGGCCCTAATCCCTGATAAGCTTCTAATTTGAAATAACCACTGGTACGGGCCTAAAGTGACATAGTGGCTAATAAGGTGCTACTTTCAAATAGTCCTTGATAAGTTTCTAACTTGAAACGGTCCCTAATAAGGCCCTAATTTGAAGGGGTCCCTTACAAGGGCTTGATAGGCATTAGGGTCCTAAATTGAAATAATCCCCATATTATCCCATATTATGGTCCTAATTTGAAATAGTTCCTTACATTTTTTTAGGAAACGGTCCGTGATAAGGTCCTAATTTGAAATAGTCCCTAATCAGGCCCTATTTTGAAATAGCTCCATTCTAGCTATTTCTGCCTTAGGGGGATGGGGGGAGAAGTTTATATTCAGGAAAGCCTAGCACGACTGAACAAAAAACCTGCCTGTACTTTGCATATGCGAGAACCGTCCATGCTGAAGTTCAGGAAGGGGTTGTGCGTCATGCGGCTCAAGATCCGGGAGAGTGCTGTCGAGGTCTTGGCAAAGTACCTAACCAAAAACTCTCCTGCCAATCTGGTGGAAAACTTGCTGGCAGGGGTAAGGATGCCCAGCTCTTCGAGGCTGACCTCACTCTTTTGGGATATGAAGCCGGAAGCTTTACGCCCAAAACGATCAATCATACGCTCCTTGAGGCATGTACTTCCCTTCTTCCTGCTGGCTTTGCTGAGTGGATGAAAGGAGGTGCACCGAGTTGGTTCCGGGCAAGTGTCTAACAGGGGTGATGATGAGCTTTCAAAGCTCGC
Source organism: Symbiodinium pilosum (assembly GCA_905231905.1). NCBI lineage: Eukaryota > Dinophyceae > Suessiales > Symbiodiniaceae > Symbiodinium > Symbiodinium pilosum. The sequence continues at coordinate 26,372 of CAJNIZ010000985.1, forward strand.
CTCAACGTGCTGGGCGAAGATATGAACCAACCTTTCGGTCAATCTTCGCGCGGCTGGGGACTCGCGCATGGTCGGGCGACGACGCGCGAGAAGTGTGGCGAAGAGAAGCTGACCGATGCTCAGATCCAATCTATTGTTGGGGAAGGCCCTTGGATGAGACACATCTTCGAACGCATTAAGGACTGTAAGAAACAATGCGTACAGACAGGTTGCTTCGAGGTATCGGTGATGATCGCCTGCAAGTCCAGCGCTGTGAGAACCCTCTCCCACTCTGTAACCAACACTCGGTTGCGGGTCGCCCGAACGACTGCATCATCCACTCCAGGCAACAGGACCACGTCTCCGGTCACGTTACAGCAAGCGTCCAAGTGAGACACTGTCTGCCAGGCAAGCTCGTTTTGTGTAGGGGTCAGGCCACGGTTCATGAGATAGCAGGCCAAGCAAACCAGCTGCCCTGGAATCGACGCACAGTCCACCGGAAGATCTAGCACTCCCGCACTGGAAACTGCACCCTTGTACGTCTGCCTGCGCACAACCTTATTTTAGCATGGTTCACGTGATTTTCGCGTCCCAACTAGACTGCCATGCAGCACTGAACAGGACCAAGAAACGTGAGCGGGGCTGAACTGCCATTCCTGCAGCAAGGCCTCCGCGACTGACCCGAAGGATTTGCTGTACCAACTCGTGAAAGAAGTTTTGAATCGCCAGGTTTCGGCGAATGTCAGGAGGAAGCGATAGCCCTGCAGCTCATCTTTGGCATCGACCTGAAGGATAACGTTTAGGGGGCCGGGGGTGCTGAGGTGTAGAAGGGGCGTCTACGAAAAGCAACCTTGCAACAACACCGAGGCCTTGAGGATCGACCACACGTCGTGGCCGCATTGGAGAAAGTACCACGTGAAGACACAGGTGGTGTCGTGTTCCGCTGCAGCGTCATCTTCGATGGTCTGCGGCAGAGAAACGACAGGTTCTCTGTCCGGGAGAGGAGGTAGAGGGACTACAACGTCCAGGTCCCGCCAGACCTGTTGAAGCGTCTTCTTTACATCCCAGGGTTTGAGCTGGTGCTGCACAAGCACGTCACGTACGCAGCGCGCGACCTCTCCGTGACTTTCTTTCAGCAGAGCGCGGACCCCCTCGTCTGTGCTGGCTGAGCAAAGTTTTCGCTCACAGCCCTCCAAACAAGTCTTGAAAGACTCATGGGCCTCGAGCATGCAGACCTACTGTGTGCAATTAAGTAGTCATGGTGACATGTTTCTGACTTTACGAGACTTAACCGCTGCCATGATTCGAACACAAAACTTGCAGCGAATGTCCATGGCACTGCATGGCAGGCGCAAAGGCAACGTGGAAAATCTACCAATAAGCAAAACATGTCTACGAAGCAGTTTGCTGCTTTTATAACTGCCGCGCATTCGTCCCCTGTGACGGCCTCAGTCCATTGTGTCCAGCCAGGAAATGTGGCCTTCGTCTAGATCTGTAGTAGCTTCTTCCGAAGCAAAACACGGAGCTACCGGAATCAAAATTGGCTCAGGAAGTAGTTCGAAATCATGGCCCGTGATGTGGTACATGTTCATGCTGTGCTGCATGCCCTGCCAGCGATGCGTGAAAGACTTGTAGAAGGTGGGAAGCTGCACACGCGTTGCCAAGTACGCCTGAACATCCAGACAAGAGACTGCGAACCAAGAATCAGCGCAAAGAGAAAAGGAGCTCAGCTCGATTTCTTCATCTTGGGCTTCTACGAGCCGCAAGTTCCGCATTTTACACCATGGACGCAAGGCAGCATCACACAGATCATTCCTGAGGTCCTCCTCATACTCCCTAAGATGTCGCCAAGTCGAGCCCTCCGCAAACAGGAGAACCATGATGCGAACATCGGCCAGCAGCAGCCAAAGCCGCTGCAGGAAAGCCGGATTGCACATGACGTCACCCCAGAGGTTCTCGTCGACGACGCGGCTGTCGCACTGCTCCATTTTTTTTCTGGCCCGTGCTCTGAAATAATTACGAAAATTAAGTTGCGCGATTTTTAAGAATCATGCGCAAACCACCTACGTGACATGTAAGTAGCAGAGACCCCATAATGACCGTAGAAACGCGATTACTTGGAATCACCCGCATGCATGTGGAAACTTGGGTTCGATTCTTAGCTCTTCTGGAATTATTCCAGACCTGAGTACCCGAGCAGGCGGCTGCGCTGAAACACGCTCATCGCAGCACACAGGGAATGCCGGCACATGGATTACCAACATGCTGGGTCTGAACATTAAGATCACAAAAAATGAAGCGAGAACGTTCAACGCCAGACACCTCCATTTTTGCCAAGCTTTCTTTCGCAGAGCGATTCGTGCATCGCAGAGCAGTCCTGAGACCCAGAAAATCAGGAGCAAAGGCCACAACGTGTGAAAAAATTGAAAAGCCCAAAAAAAAACGTGCCCCCGTCACCTTGCAGCCCACCTCGTAAACACGCCACATTGCCACTGAAGCCTAAACCCCAAAGCCTAAGCCCGCCCAAACCGTAGAAGCACTTAGAGAACTGGATGCGAGACAGGTCTCAGCTAGTCGTCGTCGTCGTACAGAGCCTCAAACGCCTCACAAAGGCACAGCGCGGAAAAAGGCCATCATTGTGAAGATTCACAAGAGGCCTGGGCAGCATCACCGACGTCGCCTGCCAAAAAAAAATTGTAGAGACAGTGTGAATTCTAGAGACCAGCCTGCAGTGGCCGGCTCCCTGGTCTCTTTCTTGAAGCTTCCTAAAGCTGGGGAATAATTGAGCAAGCATGACAGGAATTTTTACACTGTCACTCCTTCAAGTCCACGACGAACAGGGTCGGTGGGAATCAGAATCTTGTTGAGGGTGTCCTATAGACTTGTGAGCATGAAACGTCGTTTATTCAGCAAATGAACAATGAGCACATCACAAAGAGCAGCGTGAAATGATACAGGTCCTTCTTCTCACGCAAGAAGGCCAACATATCATCAAAGCGCTTGCGAATCTTGAAAGACCACTGCTGCGCCAAGGCACGGGCTGGTGTACTCAGGTCATCAAATGACAGCCCATCCGAATCATTCACGAACTCCAGGAAGGAGCCCTGTAGGACAAGCGTGAAGCCCTCCAGGCTTCGATTTGAAACAAAAAAACACTCTGCCTCTAAAGCCTGAGACCTAGAGCCCTAAAGCCAGAGACCCTAAATCATCAAGCAACAACAAACTTCAATTCCGAACCCTGAATTCTAAAGATGGTAATAGCAGCAGAACCCTTGAGAAGAAGCACTATAACCCCATAACAGTAGTTACGCGAGCAAGCACTGTGGCCTCCATTCCCTCCGCACGAAGAACATCACTGAAGACCTGAACATCCTTCTCTTCGGGCAGGAAGGACCAGAGCTCAGTGGTCAGCTTGGCAATCCAGGAGATCAACGGCTTGGAGGGTGTGGGATCTTCATGATTCTTGGACTCGCGGGGGTTCAAGGGTTTGTAACGGGGCCCGAACAAATCTTGATCGTCATCATCCTCATCTATGCTCTTGCGGGACATTGCGCGCTGAGGGTGCTTGGAAGGCCTCAGTAAGTTAGCTGAGGACTGACCCCGGCTCAACCTATGCTTCTGATCCGATCTCGTGTTGAGCTCCGAGTCCTCCTCCTCATCCTCCTCGGAGCATTTCCCTGCGCGTGGACGCTTAGAAGTCAAAGGAGAGGACTGCAAATCAGACATCTCCCGCTTGCACTCGCTGGTCCAGTGCTTCATGAATTCTGCGAAATTCTGCGTTCGTTCCTTCTTGATGGAATCATCAAGAGCACTCCACTCGGCCTTGAGAAGCCTGAGAAAAGCCGCATTCGCTGAACAGAATCTCTTTGTTATTCTACGCAAAAGTCTCAAATGCATAAGAGCTACTTCTGAAGTCCAAGGACATGTCCATGCTGTCTGATGACCAAGTACTCATCCACAGCGAAGCCTGCGTGGGTACATTTGAGGACTCATGCTTTAATGGGGGGTGGGGGGTGGGGGGGTG
>CAJNIZ010000986.1:3077-30372 GCA_905231905.1 Symbiodinium pilosum
GGTTCTATATGGTAATGGGATTAAGGGTCCCCATTAGGGGTCCCTCCTAAAGTCCTTAGATATATACCTAAACATTCGCTCCCCAACCTCGCTTAACCCTAAACCCTAAACCTAATCCGAAGCCCTGAGGGCAGAGGCCCAGAGTGCACTCCTAGACCCTCTTAAGCACGGGTAAGTCTAAGGACGTAAGCCCCAAATGCCGAAGGCTCCACGAAGACCCAACTATTGAGCACCTGGACTCACAAGTCTGGTTCTAAACCCTGCATCCTAAACCCTAAACCCTAAATCCTAAACCCTAAACCCTAAATCCTAAACCCTACATCCTAAACCCTAGACCCTAAGCCTTAAACCCTCAACCCCATAGCGCGAAGCTGACGCCCCCCAAACCCTCAACCTGTCCCCTAAACAAACTCAAAACTTAAAGCTTAAATCTTAAAGCCAAAACCCCTAAACCCTTGACCCGAAAGCCACCAAAATCCCCCCAAAAGGTCCCCCTAAGTAGCCATATTGGTAATGTTGTCCAGGCCGGAACCCTTAACCCTAAATCCTAAACCCTAAATCACCCTTACCTGGACCCGAAAAGTATCTAAAATAATTGCCCTTAGGGCTATTCTTAGGGGTTTAGGGCTGTTGTTTTACATACTTTTGGGGTTTAGGTAAACTCTGAAGCCCGAACCCTATATCCTACACGCTAAACCCTTGAGCGCCCTGATCACGGAAAGCGTGGACCTGCAAGCAGGTTCCGGGCATAGACGGATCCCGAGACTAGGAGCTGAAGCTCATCCTGTTTAGGGTTTAGAGTTTAGGGTTTAGAAGTTTAGGGGCTTAGGCTTAAGGATTTATAGTTAGGACATTTTTCTTTTTTTGCAAGGCTCCTTTTCTCTCGCGGAAGCTCCAGAAATGTCTTCCGGCGGAGCCATCGGGTAGAGCAGACTTAGCCGGCTCTGATTATTTCAGCAACAGAGGCCTCTCGCCCTTAACTCACTCAGAAACCTGCTTACGACCCTGCACCTTCCGAAGTCTAGCTCCCTGCTTTAGGCCAGACTCAACAGGGCAGGGCCATCTAAGGCGCACACGGGGTCCCTCTTGGGCCCCGGGGCTGCTGCCCCGGGGCTTAGGGTCTTGAGTTCTCACGGTTTAGGATTTAGGGGTTTTAGGGTTCAGAGTTCAGGGTTTAGGTTTTGGGGGTTTAGGGTTCAGGGTTTAGGTTTTAAAGTCTCTGAAACGTTTTTAGGGCTCAGGGTTCTTTATGGTTTAGGGTTTTCAGGGTCCCAGGTTTTTTGGGGTCAGGGTTTAGGATTTCAGGGTTTCGTTCTTTTGGGGTTCAGGATTATTTACGCTTTAGGGTTTTCAGGTTTTACGCTTTCTTTGGTTTAGGGTTTATTGGGGTTTGCGGCTTTGCGAGGTTCAGTTTTTTTTCAGGGTTCAAGGTTTGTAGTGTTTTTTGGCTTAGGATTTTTCACGGTTCAAGGCTTTTGAAGGTTTAAGCCTTTTCAGGGCTTTGGGCTTCTTAGGGTTCAGGGTGTTTAAGGCCTAGGCCTTTCCAGGGTTCAGTTTTCAGGGCTACTTGAAGGTTCATGGGACCTAGTAACTACTTATAACTTTCCTTATAACCCTACTTCTACCCCCCCCCCTAAATGGCCTTAAAGGGGTTACCCCAATTATAAGTAGGGTTATAACCCCAGTTATAAATAGTTACTAAGTCCCATGCACCTCCAAGTAAGGTTTCTTTAGGGTTTAAGGTTTTTGGGGCTTGAGGGCTTTGCAAGGTTTGGGGTGATTTGTTGGGTTCAAGCCCGTTCAGAGATGTTCGTTCTGGCCTAGGTTTTTTTCAGGGTTAAGGGTTTTGAGGATTTATTTTGGTGGGGTGTTAGGTTTTTAAGGTTTAAGGTTTGTTTAAGGCTTATGGTTTTTAGGGTTTAGGGCGTTTTGATGTTGAGCGCGTTTTTAGGGCGGGCTTAGGGCTTTGGGGGTTTTAACTTAGAAATTGTTACTGTTTTGGGCTAAGGCTTCATTGGGCTTAGGGTTTTACAGGGTTGGGGTTTTTTCGGGGCTAAGGTTTCGTTAGCGTTTCGGGCGCAGGGTCTAGTTTGAGTTTTTTTCGGTTTTGGCGCTGCGTAGGGTTTAGGGATTTTTCGTGTTCTGGGTGTGGGGTTCCGGGTTTAGGCCTCAGGGGTTTGTGTGTAGGCTTGGGGCCTACAACTACGGATTCGGGGGTATGGGGTTTAGGGCTGGGGGGTTTAGGGTTGGGGAGTTCAGGGTGTACGGCTCAGACGCCGCTATCTGCCCAAAAGCCAGCTAGAAGCTCCAGAACCTAGGCCTCGGGGAAACACCTTAGCGTTGAGAGATGGTCGTCGATTCCAAACATAAATCTCAGCCCTTCCACCCGCCCGTAACAGCGAGAGAGTCGTCGATTCCGAAGTGAACTATTAGGATGCTCCAGATGGTCGTGGACTTCTGCCCTTTTTGTCGGAGCCAATGAAGCTGTCGGACAGAGCGCACATTGGCTGTGCCCACGTGCACCTTGCCATGAAAACCCGCGAGCACCTTCGACGGTTCGACGCAAACCACGCGTGCACCTTAGACGTGGCGCCCGACTCAACCATACCCTCATCCGGCACCAACTCAATCGATACAGGCATGGTCTGTAGTCTCCTTAGACCTATAACAAAAACAATATTTCTTTAAAAGAATATTTAGCCTGGTTAGACTATATAACAAAAATATGAAAATACAAAGCCCAAGGACACTACAGTGGCCACCATGCTCGGCAACCCTTCTGTCCGGTCCCTTGCAGTGAGCTCGGCCGATGCAACCTGACCTTCCAATTCAGGCCTTGTTCTGTCTCCACATCCTCTCCATCCCGTTCAACCACCATCTGCAGTTCGGTCATGACATGGTGTTGGGGTCACAAACTTCCTCACTTGGAAGTATAAAGTATCATCTCTATGGTCACTATGGTCGTAAGATTGGCGTAATATTAGGGTTACATTGCCCTAGGGATCCAAATAGCCCAATGTAGGTAATATTTACAGACTATAGGGCCCCATGTATGTATTATTTGTATACTTGGATCCCTAGGGATTGAGATCATGGAAGATAAAACGGAAACTACATTTTAGGGTTTAGGGCCTAAACCCTAAACCCTAAACCAAGTTTAGGGTCGCCGCCCTTTCCGTAGACTAGGCTTCAATAAGGCTGCGCACCCAGAGATCGATCATCATTGGTCCGTAGTTCCACATGGATTGGGGTTTAGGGTTTACCTAAACCCCAGAAGTATGTAAAATAATAGCCCTAAACCCCTAAGAACAGCCCTAAGGGCCATTATTTTACATACTTTTGGGGTCCAGGGTTTAGGGTGGAGCATTCAGGGGTTAGGGGATTAGGGTTTGAGAGCTTAGGGCAGTTTAGGAGCCTAGCGCCGCCAAAAGCAGAAACGATAAAAGGGGTTTGAGCAACATTTCCTGGAGGGCCTTGCATGGTTCTCGATCTGGCGTTTAGAGTTTAGAGTTTGGGGTAATGGGTAATGTAGACCCATGATTAATAAACCCCCTCCTTTTAAGGGCCTTAATATTAGGGTCTCCATTATAATCCCTATTAAGGGCAGGGGGTTTATTTATCAGGGGTCTGGGCCTGGGTAAGGGTTTAGGGTTTACAGAGTTTAGGGTTAAGGGCTTAGAGTTTAGGGCTTCAGGTTTGCAACTCCGAAACGCCCCGAAACCCTGGAACACTTAGCCCTCTTGGGGCTTTGGGCTTAGGATTGGTTGAGGGTTGAAGGTTTAGGGACTAGGGCTCAAGATTTCAGGAGAATAGGGTTTAGGAAAACCATGATCCAACTCTTTGACTTTCGGTTTTAGAGTCCCTGGTTTGAACGCGCGGAAAACCAGCAGAACATTGAGCGCGTGCCAGGAATGGATTGCCCTGAGGGTTTAACGTAAACAACCCATTATGATCTCTTATAGGGGCCTAAGAAAGTGCCCATGTATTTAAGAAATTCCCGCGTCGATTTCTCATGTGGTTCCTTCACTTGTCTATCATACCACCGGGGACAGGAACAGTCCTCGATAATTCCTTTGGAGCATGTTACGGCTCCTAGCAATTGTCATGTATAAGGGTTACAATAGTCCCCAGTGAAGGTATATTGGGCCTTGTATTGTTGCTCCATTTTGCTGCTCCATTCTTGGGGATCATATCCTTGTTGAACCTGCGCCTAGCACCCTGAACCCTAATTCCAAAACCGTGTATATATATATGTATATATATCCCTACAGAACCCCCTGTGAAGGACAATCCAAACCCAGGTCCTGAATCGTCTCTGGTGACCCATTGCAGTTTTGCAGCGTTTCAGCAAGAAGCCGCCGAACCTCAGCCAGTTGCTGGAATTAGATTACGGCCTAATTGGAGCTTAGGGCTTAGGGTTTAGGTTTTTGGGCGTAGGCATGACGTACGTCATGTCTAGGCAATAAGCACCAAGGACACGAGATAAGGGCCAAAAGGGATTGTGAGACTACTAAGGCCAAGGAAGAAGCCTGCTGTTCGTGATAGATGGGGCCGATTGCGCAGGAGCTCTTGAATATTATACCTAAACCCTAAACCCTAAAATCCTAAACCCCAAAGCCTAAACCTATATATAATAGCATGCAGAGGACATGGGTGGGTTCGGGGCTATGTGCTCGGGGTTAAGACGCCCTAAACGTAGGACGCCGCAGAGCTGTCCCAAGCACATTCGCGGTATGTCGCAGGTGGCTTTCATCCACTTACGTATGTCTGCCGATAAGATGCTGACCTACCCTAAACCCTAAGCCCCAAATCCTGAAAGGGTTTTCGCGTTAAGGGTGTTTAGGGCGTAGAGGCAGGCCCTGCAAAAGATAAGTCCCCACGCACCAAGCGCTTGACCATAAACTCATCCTGCACCAACAGGCTGACTGACAATCTAGAAGCCCCAATGTCTACACTGCTAACTTGCTTGTGAACGCAGCTCCGCAATATGGGGTTTAGGGTTTAGGTTTCACGGTTTGGTCTCAAAGTAACAACCACGGAGGGTCACGTAACTACGGAGGTAGGTCAGCATCCTATGAGAGCTTGGGGTTTAGGCTTTTGGGTTTAGGCCCTTTCTTAGTAGCAGTTGGATCATGATTAAAACATGGTTATACCGGGCCTTGGTGAGTATACTCTTGTATTGTAAGCTGTTGCTGGGTGGGGGCAGTAACCCTAAACCCTACACTCAATCCTAAACCCTAAACCGCGCAAGCCCTAAACTGTAGGGGAATCAATATGCTTACTAAGTCCCCCTTACCCTCCACAACTCCACGCTTTCTGTGCATGGAGCCGCTAGGGGGGTTAGGGTTTAGCGCTTAGGATTTAACCTTGTAGCGTAAACAGATTGTTGAGGTGCAAATGTTTCAGTTATAAATCCTTTTCTTGAATGGTGCAAACCTTCGGCTATAAGTAGTGTCTTCTAGACACCCCCAACTGGGTTTTTGGTAAGGTGATCCCACTTCTGAACCTGCAAGCATAAATTGGGGGTTGTCCAATATTCCTTCNNCTCGAATTGGGGGCTTGCGCCGTGCTCGCGCGGAGCTTGCGCGCACATTGGCTCACAACGGTTTTCGCGCAGCCTCATCACACTGAAACTAATACCATGAGCGTTTTCGAACCCTTGCGCCAACCTGGCGCCAACCTTGCGCCGTGCTTGCTCGGAGCTTGCGTTGAGCTTGCGCGCAGGGCTTTTGACAAATTGTGTTATGCTTGGTTTTCGTTGATCTAAAATTGTAGACAAGGGTTTTCAGACAACCCTTATATGGAACTATATACACTGAAGCCCAAGGTCTAGGGTTTAGGGGAACGAAGCACGAACCTACGGAAAACAAGTCCTGCCATGTTCCCCCCTCTAGACCTACAGGGCCCCTCACTGAATTCCCCAAAAGACTGTCAGACTTTAGGGTTTCGGTAAATTTTGGATCAGGGCCCTGTGGGACCATAAATTTTCTGAGCCCCAACTGAGCCACGGTTTTCATCATCCCAGAGCCCCGAAGGGATCTAAAAATTAGATCCCCTAGAACCATATGGGAAATTATATGAGGATTATGTAGGGGTTATAATGGGTCTATATAGGGGATCTAATTTTTAGATCCTCCCGGGGGTCTGGGATGGTCGCCCAAGTGGGACACCGTCTATAAGATGTACACTCACAGAAGTCCTGAGCACAGCCAAATCTGTAATCCCCTTGGACCTGTGATAACAATATAGGTTTAATAATTCCCTAGAGTTATATTAGAAAAAATGTAAAAACAAACCCTAAACCCCTAAACGCGAAACCCCTAAACCGTAAACCCGAAACCCCTGAACCCTAAACCCTAAACCCAAAGAAATCCTGACTCTTAAGGCCCCATGCCTTGTCGCGAGTTTGCTTGCGCGGTCGATGCGGAATCCGCCTAGATAAGGGCTTTCGGGTTTTAGGGTTTACCTAAACCCCAAAAGTATGTAAAATAATAGCCCTAAACCCCTAAGAATAGCTCTAAGGGCCATTCTTTTACATACTTTTGGGCTCCAGGTAGGACTTAGGGCTTAGTGATTTGGGTCTGAGCTCGGGGGTGTACGGGTTTAGGGGTTGAAGTTTAGGGTTTGGCGGTTAAGGCTTTAAGGCTTACGAGTTAGTGTGTAGGACGTCTCCTTACATGGCGCCCCGTTGCATGGGGCCCCCCTTATTAGGGCTTGCTTAATCACTTCGTGCCCTCAACCCTAAACCCTGAACCCTAAGCCCATCTACTACATGGTCAGGTGAGCTGGTGGTGGGAGCCATTCCGTGTTTCCTTTCGATCCAAACAGACCGCCTCAATTTTTTCGACTGTTTCCCAACAGCGTGGCTGCTTCACTTGCAACGATGCTTTAAAGCTCTAAATCCAACAGCCCGAAACCCTAATCAAGCCTGAACCTTTTACAGGCTAGACTTTAAGGGAGGGTGAGGAACCCTAGGAGGCCTTGGGGACTGCTAGGGAGCCCTTGGGAATATTGGGCCTTACTGAATAAAGTTGAAACCATAGGCCCCTAGTATGGGCCCTTAACCACAGGATCTTTATATACCTATCATATAGCCTTTATGTACCCTAAGGGTCCCTAAAATCCCCCTAAAAGGCCCAAGAGTCCATATTAGGGGCCCATATTTGAAAATCTTAGAACTAGCTTACCTACCCCTTGGAACCTATTCAGCACTCATTTTTTGGCACAGGCAGGCGAAAATAGTTAAGCTGTCTGGACGTTTTTTTGCTTGGAAGGGTGCGATGTAACAACCCACTTCAAACTTGCCGCACTACCTCATAGCAATCCTGGGGCCCTTGTGTGAAGCACCTCAAATACTAATACATCACCTAGGTAGGTACAATACGAGGCAGTTGTGACAATAACTTGGTGTTTCCCCTGTGCAATGTAGCCCTTCCTGTCTTCGCAAGACAGTCATGCTCAAAGGTTGGAACATGGGCTCCGGTCTCTCTGCAACAAAGGGCAGTTCAGCTTCCCCACCCCAGATAGTAAGAACCCTCGAACGAGTAAATGATTGTACTAGGGTCCCAATTTTAGGGGCTTGGGATACTCCATGGCGCCCTAGTAGAATCGAAAACCCTAAACCCTAAACCTCTAAACCCTAAAGGGTCCAAAATGAGGACACTCTCCCGCCTTTCCCTCTCACTGTGGCGGTGGCAGTACTCACAAAGGTCACCTGGTTGAAGGTTCTGGGGTTTAGGGTTTTGGGGTTATGGGTTTGGGGTTTAAGGGTTTGGGGTTTTGAGTCTAGGGGTTGGAGCGGTGGCAGTACGCACAAGGCCACCTGAACGCGTCTCCAAAAAAAAGCTTCGGGGCTACGAAGTTTGGGACTCTTCGGGTGTAAGATTTACCCTCAGCCCTACACCCCTGAACCCTAACCCTAAACCCTCGACCCACACCCTAATTCCGCGACCCTAAAACCTGAAACAAGGACAGTTCTCACTCTCCCCAGAATTATTGACCCAGGCCAGCACCTCTGTCCAACATGCACAAGCTCAGCTTCAAGATAAATTTTCTTACTGGTTCTTCATAGAGAATGAGGGAATATAATCCCTGTAGCGTATATTCCTTTGTTCCCTTCTAAGAACAAGTAAGGAATGCAAGGGCCCGGAGGGTCTACGGTCTGAACGCCTAGTATCCCCTCGATAGCCCCTATAGTAGTCCCCTATACAATCCCCTACATAATCCCTTTTAAGGACTTTGCGGTTTAGGGTTTAGGGCTTAGGGTGTAGGGTAGGCTCTAGCTCACATGTATAATTGCACTTTGACACCGTGACTGGATGCTTGTGCAGGATGATGCTGCGCCACCCGGACTGCAGCTACACTGGCACTAGAACCCAAAGCCTAAAGGTCCGTGTAGATATGTGACATAATCTTTAGGTTTAGGGTGTAAGGTAGGTGCTCAGGGCCGGGAAGGGTTCCCATATCACTAGTTTAATGCCCAAGTCTCTACTGTAGAGCTATATAGCTATATACATGGACGTATTGGATTAACCCCCAAGCCCACAGACATTATCAAAGCTCGGCGTGCAAACTACAAGCCTCAACGGTTTAAAGCCCCTTTCAGTGGATAGAATATGTGATTGCCCAATAGCATAACAGAAACCTCACATACCCCATCTTCTATCGACTTAAGGGGGACAATATCCCTAAACCCTGAACACTACATCCTACTCTATCTAAACCCTAAACCCTCTACTTACGGGGCAAATAGGTTTCGGGGTAGCTTTTGGGACTTCGTGGACAGCGAGCGACTGTCATGAATTGTAAAGATCCACCTGGTGGCTAGTCAGAGTCTGCGATATAATTACTTTGGGATTGCCTAAACCCCAAAAGTATGTAAAATAATGGCCCTTAGGGCTATTCTTAGGGGTTTAGGGCTATTATTTTACATACTTTTGGGGTTTAGGTAGGGACTAGGGCTTAGGAATGATCAGGTTTGGGGTTGGGGGTTTTGGGATAAGGGTTGGGGGTAGTATATCATGGCCCCTTAGTAACCAACAAAAGGATAACATACCAAAAAATGAACTGCATAGGAGCTCGTGGGTTGCCACTGTCTCGAAACCATCGCCTTGCTTCCTCCTAGACCTACTGATGCTTAGGGGGGAGTGGGGGAGTGAATATAGGTACCATGATACGGGTATATATGGAGATTATATAGGGCCTGTTATAGAGATCCACTCCCTGAACCCTGAACCCTAAACCCTAAACCCCAAACCCCAAACCCGATACAAGGGATCCACTTCCCCACTGTCCCTTCAGCACTTGTAAGGAAAAGCCCGACTGCCTTAAGGTTTAGGGTTTAGGGTTTAAGGTTTCCCCAGTAACCCCTCAGCAGGGGGATTAGGGGATAGGGGAAAGGCCGTCTTGCTGAATGTTCAGCTTTCCAAAGGAGACCCCTTTAGATTCACAAAAGGGAAGAAGGGTACTGGGGTACTTAGGATGCATCAGGGTTCTGGATTATAGATCATAGCAGAAATCTACACCCGAACCCGGACTTGGAAACAGTAGCCCGAACCCAAAACCCAAAACCCTAAACCGTAAACCCTAGGGTTTAATTGTTAGGAGCAAGCCTGAACTCCCATCCCTGAACCTGCAACCCTCGAGCCCAGAAATCCAAACCCTAAACCCTAACACTGTAACAAAAAAACTAAACCCTAAACCCAGGTTTAGGGTTTAGGTAATCTTAAACCCCGAAGCCCCACACCCTAAACCACTAAACCCTAAACCCCAAACCCCAAGCCCTAAACCACTAAGCTTGGGTACTGCCCGCCCTCAGTAACAGTTGGATGATAACTATAATATGGTCATATCTAGCCCTTAATAGGACCCCTAATATCGACTGTTACTGGGTGGGGGCAGTACCCAACACTAAGCTGTATAGGTTTAGGATGTCTTTTCCGAGCCAGAGGGCGATCCCGGTGTCTGCTAGAGTGTCGTATGGGTTTTGGGCTTAGGCTGCAGGGGTTTTGGGTTCAGGGTAGACTTCTACGGATTGTTGGAAATCCGGGAACATGGATGGAAACATCCGGAGTGTTTTGGTTTAAACCCTAAACCCTAAAACAGTTGGAATATGACTAGAGGCCGCCATCCTTTTATGGTTCGGGGATGAACGGACGGTGGAAGGGAAAGTAGATCGGGCCACGGAACGGAAACTGGGTCTAGGGTTTAGGGATCCGGGTTGAGGGTTTAGGGATGCGAGTTTAGGGACTAGGGTTTAGGAAAACTGGGTTTGTGTAGGGATTTACAGGGATTGCAATGTTGCGAATACTGCTGACACCAAATATCCTGCATGACCTGTGCATATAAGCATATAATTTCAGCATCAGTCCCAGCGTGTAGGGTGCGTGGGGCAGTGCTGGATTTGAGTGTCCACCCTAAACCCTAAACCCCAAGCCCTAAACCCTACACCCCGAAATCCGAACTTAATCCGAAACCCAACAACCCAAACCCTAAAGCCGCCAGTAGGCTCAAGCTTGATGTAAGTCCGCGAATCGGAGTCTAGAAATGAAACTTGCTCTAAACCTTAAAGTTTAAAGATACCTAGACCTCTACAACCTACTGCTTTCGTTAAGGTAGCTAATCTTGTACATAGAAGCTAGACGTAAAGTTCAGTATGCAACAAAAGGGGTAGGCTATAGGGGCCTAGGTACGGTTGCTACTTTAATGTTATACACAACCATAATTCTCAAGGTAGAAGGTACTTAGCAGGATGTTTGGTATCAACCTCAGTACCCATATCCCCAGCCCTGGGCCCCTAGACCCAAGATCCTTAATTCCTAAACCTTACGCTCTAAACCGACCTGCCTCGGGGACAGCCGTAACGTGAAAGGAAAAATGCGCACGGCCTGCACGTCCCGTTGGCCTCGTTGCTTGTTTATATAGGGCTTATAGGGTTAATGGAAAATGAAAACTATTATTTAGGGTTTCGGATTTAGGGTTTAGGGGTTCAGGGTTTAGGATTTAAGGTGCTATGGGTATGTGGGAGGTCTGGCGTCCCTAAGCCCTAAACCCGGTGTCGGCCAAAATTTAACATATCGGGTTCAGGGCTTGCTTCCCCTTTCAGGGGGGCTATATATAGGGGATTCTCTCACCCCCTTTCTATAGGGTTTAGGGTTCAGGATTTAGGGGTCTAAACTCCTTGGGAAGGGTGTTCCATTCGGCTATGGCTTTAAGGAGCAGGTATGACATGAAGATAGGGTTTAGGATTTAGGGTTTAGGGTTGCCAGAGCTCTTCGGGTCCCCCTTTGCCTGCAAAGGGGTGGCATTACCCTTTAGATGCAGGTTCAAGACTTTAGCTTCAGGGTTTTAGAGCGGCTCCTTTGGGCTACAACCCTACTGTTAATCCCCAAGCCCTCAACCCGAAATCCCCACACTAAACCCCACACCCCTAACCGTTAACTCTAAACAGCCCTAAATCCCCAACTTCCGGACCCCACGGAAGCTTCAGGGTCCATCACCGTACTCCCTGGTTTAGGGTTCGGGGTTTCGGGAGAAGGACTAGACTAGTCGCGTTATCTTTGATTTACTCCCTGTACTCGATGTGCCTAGGGACTTTCCATCAAAAATGAAGGGACTCCGTGCCCCAAATATCCTCCCTAAGGGTCCAAGGAACCAAAAAATAGGGTTTTAGGGCCCAAAATCCAGTAATATCATAGTGTTTGAGTCCTAAAGCCCTATTATTTGTGAAATTGGAGCCTTAGGGCCCCTACAACCCAAGGGAGACCCCAAAAGAGCACCTCTAACAGTCGGAAACGGCCATTTACGTGAGAGCCAAGTCACATGTGGGTCCGCCTCATGCGCTCTGGTTGCATGATTGCCGGGGGTGACCTCCGTTTTGGGTGAACCTAGAAAGACCAGTGACCCAAACTAATGCGCTACTTCCGCCCACACCCTAACATGACCCTAAAACCCTACCTAAACGCAATTAGGGGAAAGTAGAACATGACTATGGGCCACTGGCCTTCCAGGTAGCGTTCGATTTTTTGAGGAAGGCAAACCCGACGCCCTAAAGGGTTGCTGTGCAGGCTGAATGGGCTTAGGGTTTAGGCTGTACAGGATTTAGGGCTTAGGGTTTAAAGTTTGTGGGGCTCCGGGGTTCAGGCATACGGAAGAACAGGGCTTCGGGATTATAGTCAACAGTCTTCCTGGCATACAGAAAAGAGAGGAACGCACAGCGTGTTTTGCGGTCAGCTTAGTCAGCTTGAACCTAAACCCGAAGCCCTGAGCCCCAAACCCCAACCCCTAAGCCCTAAACGTAGTTTCCATAAATCAGGGGAACCCAATATCGACCCCAATATATTATCAGCCTTATTATAGGGACCCCCAAAATGGTGCCCCTATTGGAACTGTAGGAAAGCCCCAACGGTGTTAAAGGTTTAGGGGAAAGCCCTGAACACTAAACCCTAAGCTGAAAAAGCCCTAAACCCTAAACCCTAAACCCTCAACCCTAAACCCTAAAGCCTTAAGGATGACTTTGGTGCCACCTCGGTTCCGAGAGGTGAGGCGTACATCAACCCCAGAGGATCCATGTACCCAATAATTAGATACTTGGGTTTTGGGGAATACCTAAACCCTAAAAGTATGTAAAATAATGGCCCTTAGGGCTGTTCTTAGGGGTTTAGGGCTATTATTTTACATACTTTTGGGGTTTAGGTAATAGTAATTATAATACAGGTTTTGGGTAAGTATATGATTATTAGGTACTTGGACCCTGAGGGAACACAAACCCCTACTTGGAGGTCCGTTTTACTTAGAACCTACTTAATCGCTGTGGTTATAACCCTATTATATCTTGGGTAACTGTAGTTATGGGACTTATAATCAGGTCCCAACTACAGTTACTAATTAGGTTCTAAGTAAAACGGACCTCCAAGTAAGGATGACTTTGGGGGTACTGCGGATGCTTTGGTCAGGTAGGCTGGGGTTGGGTGGGAATCTAGTCCACTGTAGGCATAAAATGATTTGAGTAGGGTTCAGCTGAGGGTTCAAGGTTTACCTAAACCCCAAAAGTATGTAAAATAATAGCCCTAAACCCTAAGAATAGCCCTAAAGGCCATTATTTTACATACACTTGGGCTCCAGGTAGGGTTTAGGGCGCTCCGAAGTGCTCAAGCTCGTACTTTGCGGGTTTGGTGGGTGGTAACAATGATAAAACATTCTGCAGTTCACGGTTTCTTCTCTTTTGTTGGAAAATTCTGCATTGTGGAGGCTTATACGGCTTCTGCCTAAACCCTGAACCCTCAACCCTAAACCCTGGTTGATCCAGAAGTGGGTAATTCTGCTTGTGCTTATGAAGACCTGGAGCACGAGCAACATCTAAGATTCTTTTGCACAGGTAGAGGTAGATTCTGATAGGCGGATAATGGAAGAGAAGATGGAAACTACTATAGTATATTGGGGTTATATAGGGAATAACGGACAGGACATGGAAACTACTATAGTATATGAGGACATGGGAATCCTTTCGGGAACAGATTGTGGACGATATTAAGCTTGGCAGGGCCCGTCACATAATTTGACTGTAGATAATCTTCTTGCGCAGCTGTTCCCCATGGAGCTATAACCGATCCCACTTTTTTGGGTTTAGGGTTTAGGGTTTAATCCTAAACCCTAAACTTCCACCATGCATTTGTCTTGGAGGAGGCCAGTTTGTCAAATTGGAAGGTCTCCTGTCAGAATCATCCCGTTAGGTCTTCAAGAATGAGGGTTTAAGGGTTTATGGCTTAGGGTTTTTTCATCTAAACCCTACGTAAACCCTAAAGTTTAAATTATTCAAGCACTTTGGCGTTCTTCTGGCGTGCTTTCTGAGCACCGGGACAGCGCGGATCTTCTTGGCAAGGTGGTCGTCAAAGCTCTTCACTTACTTTAAAAGCCCCAAGGACCTTGCAAACCGTAAACCGCATAACCCTAAACCCTAGTCACTACACCTATAAACCCTAAACCCATAAACCCTAAACACCCTAAACCCTATATAACCCTACATAATATAGGAGGATCAGCCCTATATATATATAATAATCCTATATTACCCCTACATTACACCCCTAAACCCTAAACCCTGAACCCTAAACCCTAAACCCTAAACCCTGAACCCTAAACCCTAAACCCCAAGCCCTAAACCCCAAGCCCTCCTAAACCCTACCACCCCTGGCCTCCCCTCTCAACCGCAAACTCTGAAGTTTTTGTCGCGTACAAGGAAAGTTATGAAGTCTTGTATAGGGTTTAGGCTTAGTGTTTAGGGTTCAGGGTTTAGGGTTGTTAGGGGTTTTAGGGTTTAGGGTTTAGGGTTCATAGGATTCAGGGTTTAGGGTTTAGGGTTCAGGGTCTAGGGTTTTTAGGGTTTAGGGGTTGTCTGGGGGGACTGCTATAGGGTTTAGGGTTTAGGGATTATTTAAAGGCTGCTCTAGGGATGCGATCCCTAAACCCAAAACCCTAAACCCTAAACCCTAAACCGTGTGATACTTTTTTTCCCTGACATGCCCCAAAGGCCTTGGACTCAAAGCCTTCCTCCTTGAATTATAGCCTTGGGAAACCTTACGGTTTAGGGTTTAGGGTTTAGGGTTTGGAGCATAAGGGAATGATGGGGATTACTAGGTTACCTACTCCCCTTGAACCACCCCCCTTCAAGGACATCCTAATTGAATATGCTCAGGGACTACCAGACATGTTCATCTAGAACATGTATATTGAGCTCAAGTACACAGAAAACTTTAAAGAGCGTTGCTCAACAACAACAATTCAGAATATAGGGGTATACAAGGATATTTGGGGTTTAGGGTTTAGGGGTTAACCCTAAACCCTAAACCCCTAAACCCTAAACCTTAAACCCTTAGGGTTTACGGTTTAAGTTGTTATATGAGCTATAGTCCAAACTCCTTAAGGGGGATCCCTAGGAGTTGCAACTCTTTCAGAACCTGTTGTTACAGGCAAAAGAAATAGAAAGATCAATCCGAGTACGGGTCATAGTCATACGGGTTTAGGGTTTAGGGCTTAGGCTTTAGGGTGAAGACATAAGAAAAGTAATCGTAACCATAATTGTACCGGGACCCAGAAAGTATGTAGAAAAATGATTGTTTCACAATTGCTCAACATTCTGGACCATGATGTTTACCAACTATTGAAATCACCAAACGAATAGGAAGAATAATAATGACAATACTGGTCTTAATAGCAAAGATGAGCAGAATCCCAAGACGAATAGCCATGCTACACCCTAAACCCTATGCCTTATGTATGGCAAGGACAGAAATGACGACGACAGCCACTCGCCTGGCCTGAAACTGCAAGTTTCCAGCAGGCACCCTGTGTCTACCTAGCAGACTAGCGGTTCAGGGTTGGGGGCTTAAGGTCCACGATCTGGGGGCTGAGAATTTGGGGTTTAGGGTTTAGGGCCTGGGGTTTAGGCTTTAGGGTTTAGGGCTAAAGGGTTTAGGGGTTTAAGGTACCCTGGGGATCCAAAGGGCTCATTGAACTTTAGGGCCCAAAGTAGATGTAACTTATAGATTCAATATCCCCTGGGGCCCCAGGCGTAGACCGTTGCTGCAATAAAATTCTACACCACTCTACGAGCCTTGAATCCTAGGCATTCCAGTTCTTTTGGGCAGCATAAGATGCAAGCTGTCCTGCGGCCACCTTCTCACAGGAAGATTCCTAAACCCTGAACCCTAAACCCTAAACCGTAAATCCTGAAGCGTAAACCCTAAACTTTAAACCCTAAACCCTGAACCCTAAACCCTAAACCCTAAATCCTGAACTCTAAACCCTACCCAGGGCTAAGTTGGGTTTACTGTCAGGCCAAAGGATTCTGGGGGTCCCTCTGTGAGGATTCAGCAAGGCTTCTGGTTAAACGCCCCCTCTCTTAGGTGGACCCCCCACCCTGTAATGGTGGTATAATAGGAATATAATAGGACCCTAATATATTCCTTATTATCCCTTATAGTTACTAGGGGGGGGTCCTCCTAAACCCTCTCTGACACCCCAACTACGGAATGCACTTTGGGGTTCGGGACTTGCGACATATGAGCTAGCGTCAACCTTCCCCATGTACTTAAGAGACGTGGGTTCCTGGGGTCTGACCGGTAGGGCTTAGCGGTTTTGTGGGGCTTAGAGTTTTAGGTTTGGGTTTAGGGTTTGGGGTTTGGGTTGGGGCTTCGCCAACATGATAGCCCAAAACCTCTAAAACCGCCCGGAAGGCTATTATTCTGCATACTTTTGGGGTCCAGGTAAAGCCAAAAACCCTCCAGGCTTTAGTGGTTACGGTGCAAATTTCATTGGGCTGCAAGCACCCAGACTGTCCAAGTAGACTTTGCCCGCACCCTTAGGGTTCAGAACCCTAAACCCTAGACCCTAAACCCGCTAAAGCCCTAAACTTCTGGTCTTAATCTTACACCCTGGTGAGGTTTAGTTTAGGGTTTAGGGTCTAGGGTCTAGGGTTGTGGGTTTAGGTCTCGGGTTTGGGTTGAACCATACATAATAGGGCAGTTTCCATTTTTGCCCATTCTTAAGCCCGCATAACCCCTGCTAGTCATAGTCGTCCTTGTTGTCCCCCAATCCTAAACCCTAAACACTACCTGGACCCCAAAAGTAGGTAAAATAACAGCCCACACACCATAAAATGGCCCCCAAAAAATGATTCTACATATTTTTGGGGTCCAGGTAGACCCTAAATCCTAAATCCTAAGCCCTGAAGCGACCCCATGAATTCACCAAGCTGCGACGGTGCTTTGTGGTCTGGCAGCTGGAGAACTCATCTTCACTTCCTCGCAGTACCCTAAACCCTAAACCCTAAACCCTAAACGTTTAGGGTTTAGGGTTTAGGGTTCGGGGCTCCGTGGGGTTGCTGTGAAGGAACTTACCTGGACCCCAAAAGTATGCAAATAATGGCCCTTAGGGCTATTCTTAGGGGTTTAGGGCCATTATTTTACATGCTTTTGGGGTTTAGGTAAATTCAGTTGCTATCATTGGGAAAACCATATCAGATATCCACTATATATATATATATACTTATATACCCATTATGGTAACTTAATTGAAGCTCCTTAACAGCAACCCAGTCTGTGTTGGTTGAGCGGTCAGTGCGTTGATGGTACTAGGGCTTGTATCTAAGGTCCTAATCACCTGCCGCTGAGATGCCCCACCTATTCCTAGGTCCAAACTGGGGGGTTTAGGATTTAGGATTTAGCGTTGGGGGTTTAGGGTTTATTGGGCTTAAACCTCGTCATAATGTATACCACAAATGCGAAACCCTAAACACCAGGAATAAGTGCCCAAGGAGCCCATGGTTCCGACCTTAAATTCTAGGGTTCAGGATAGAGGGGATGAGGGACTCTACAGTTCAGGGTTAAAGGGCTTAGGGAGTATAAGCTTCAGTATTCAGGGTCGAGAGGTTTGGGGCTGTAGGGTTTTGGGAGCTTAAGGTTAAGGATTTGGGGTCTAGGCTATGGCGCTCGTGCCTAAACCCTAAACATTAAACCCCAATACCTAAACTCTAAACCCTAAACCCGAGTCGTTCCCGAGCCCTCACATCTTTGGCGAGCGTGTTGTATTTTGCCCAGTTCTGCCTTGTCCAAGGATGTCAAAAGCGCGGTTTAGGGTTTAAGGTTGAAGTGTGAACCTAGATAATTAGAATGGTTTGTGATACGCGCTACCATATTTCAATAAGAAGACAGAGTAGTCAAAGGTCCTAAATTTCAGTGTTGTGGGTACAAAAACCCTGTTCGACTTCTTATAAACAACCCTGTGTGACCCTCAGTACTGTACACCTTGAAAATTATGGTTTTACAATATACAACCGTCATCATACGGGTTAGGAACAGCTCTATTCATATGAGAGGGTTTTCGTAACCACAACACGCAAAAACGGAACCTAGCTTCTGATAATAATTTGGGGAGTTGGCAGTTGCCATAGTCCTCTCTTTATCTACAAGTCCTAAAAACTAAACCCTAAACCTCATAAAGCCCGTCAGCCAGAGTTAGAACCCCAAAACCCTAAACTAAGAACCATAAATCCTGTGGTCCTGAAGAATTGCTGTAGACTCCATTCGGTCCCCCTATCGATGCGAGCAGTGCCTGCGTTGCGGTGCCTTAAAAAGGGGTGTATAGGGATATATGGTAGTTTCCCAAAATATGGGGACCCCAATATAGACCCAAAAATCCTATCATCCCTATGCCAGGGACCCACAAAAAGGTACCCCTAATTTTGGGAAACCCTCGTATAGGCTTTAGTGATTTCCTTGAGATGAGGGATCAGGGTGAAGGTTTTAGGGTTTAGGGTCGGTACCCCGACAGGGGATCAGGGTTTGGGTTTAAGGATATTATCCAAACAAGAAGTCACGTTTAGGGTCTAAGGTTTAGGGATGTTGCGGCAATGGTGGAGTATCAAAAGGGAACAAGAATGGACAATGACATGGACAATAGGATGATCGGGGCTTACTACAATAGTGCACGACACTCAGTACCTGAGACCTCGGGAGTTGTGGTAGTATAGTAGACGAAAGTTATGCAAGATGTCCAATAAGACCCATAGCTCTGGGCTTTGGGTTTAGGATTTCGGGCTTAGGCTAGGTAGGAACAGTATGAAACCGAGCGTTAGTTCAAAGAGGCTATAGCATTTACTTGGTTATGCCTAAACCCTAAACCGTAATCCCTAAACCCTAAACCGTAAACCCTAAACCCTAAACCGTAAACCCTAAACCCTAAATAAATCCTAAACCCTAGCAGGGGCATGCTGGGGCTTTCCCTACATACAGCCGTACATAAGCCCAGCCTCCATCTGAGCTATGGTCTAAACTCCTTATTGGGGGTTATATAGGGGATTATATTGGGGACCACTATTGGGGTTATTTTGGGGAATACTAGGAGTTTAGACTATAGCTCATTTGATTTCAACTTGCTTGTCCATTTGGTTCTCCACTATTCACGCTTTTGAGGCCGCCTAGCTATGCAAACCCTAAACCCTAAACCCCCTAAACCCTAAGCCTGTGCGTATTAGACTATGGTTTGCCTGACCACCACCCCTCGATCTTACTCCTCCCCCAAAGGTTCCACCTCAGTCAGGCTTCTGTAAAGTCAACCAAATTCTACTTAAGGGGGAACCTTAGGGGGTTTATCAAGCTTAATTAACCCTAAGCAAGCCTAGTTCTTCCCTCCACCCGAAACCCCAAACCCTAACCCTAAGCGTTGGGAAACCTTTGGAGGCGTCGTGAGGCGGGGCGGCTAATAAATGCATAGCTGAATGCGGTTCAGGGTTTAGGGTTTAGGAGCATGTCGCAATCCACCCGCACTTTGGTGGCACCTGTATTTTCCCTTGGAAATTCATGCATACAACTGATACCAAAAGGGCCCTAAACCTGTAAATATCACCTACAGTGGGTTATTTGGATCCCGAGTTTTCAGTTCCTAAACCCTAAATCTTCAGGGCTTAGGCTTTAGTGCATACACCGCGGGCCTCCTTGACATTATTCATGCAGCTGTTGGGTGAAACTGCCACACGGATGCCCTCCAACAAAGGCGCGATGCTTAACGTCAATATCTCCGCTGTTGGCCCGACCAACGCGGCTGGGTTACGACGGGCCCTCCATGGATTAAAGACCTTATCAGGGAGTATTCGGAATAATGACTAGGGCTACCGGGCCTTACTAGGAAGTATTAGGGATGATTAGAGCTACCTAAAGCCCAAAAGTATGCAAAATAACAGCCCTAAACCCCTAAGAATAGCCCTAAGGGCCATTATTTTACATACTTTTGGGGCTTAGGTACCCTAAACCCTAGGGGCATTGGAAGGGCCCCTGGTATATAATCCTATGATAAACCCTCAGCCTTGATCCCTAAACCTGAGGAAAGGTTCACAAGCGTCACGTCCGTTTCGCGTGTCTAGGTTTAGGGCTGAGGGTTTAGGATTTAGGGCATAGGGTCAGGATTTAAGGGTTAGTGGCGTGTATCTATATATATATATGTATATATATATATGTCCATGGAGCTACCCAAACGTAGATGCAACAAAAGGCACAAACACCCTTATAAAAAAGAGTCAAGCGTGCCATCATTCTACATTCTGTTTGCGCCCCTGTAAACTGCTACCCAAGCCCCAGCATGCCGAATATCATGTTCCAGCTGCTTTTGCCTTTTTTCCACACTCCCCACTACCGATTGTTCTTTGGCTAGGCCCTAAACAGCAATCTCCTTGGGCCTAAAAAGTATGATGGGGTTATCCTGCACTAGAAAGAATTCCAGAGAGGATAGGAGTTAACCTCATGTCAACTAAACCCTAAACCCTAAACCATCAGTAGTAGTTCCCATCTTCTTTTCCATCATGCTCCTCTGTTTTAGAGGAGGGGAAGCCATGTGCCATGCTCGAAGTGGAAGAACTAGGGTTTAGGGTATTAGGGTTTAGGGTTTAGGGTATTAGGGTATTAGGGTATTAGGGTTTAGGGTATTCAGAATCCCTATAATAAGGATTGTAATATTTTGGGGTCTATATTGGGGTCCCCCTATTTAGGGAAACTACCAAGTGGAGGCTTTCGAGAGCCTCTTTGAACAACAGCTGCCACCGCCTCCGACAAACCTTCAAGAAGTAGGATCCTGGGCCTGTGACCTTGGCACCACCACTTACTTGGAGGTCCGTTTACTTATAACCTACTTAATAACTGTAGTTATAGCCCTATTATACCTAGGGTATAGTTAAGTTATAACTACAGTTACTAATTAGGTTATAAGTACAACGGACCTCCAAGTATAGCCCCCTTAAGTAGATAGACTATGGGGTATATGGGGATCTTCTTATTTCTACCCAAAGCCATATTCTATCCACTTAAGGGGGATGATTATAAGCCAGTCCACCAACACGTGATTCTGAATGATCACGAATTGGTTGGCCCACGCTCGTCTTGTCTTAGCCTGAGGGTGGGTTTAGGGTTCAGGGCTTAGGGACCCACACCCTCCGCCAGCTGCCCTCAGCAAAGCAAAGGTCATGGATGAACAGCTGCTCAACCTCCCCTGGTCTCAGCATGCTTTCGAACGCTAACCAGGCCGTCCCAGGCAGACAATCAAGGAGCATCGCAGTACATAAATAGCTGCTAGGGACTCGGGGCCTTATCTGTTGCAGCAAACGCCAGGATTTCCAAGCCACCGAGGTTGACCGCGGGAGTGGTGCTGACAGTGTAAAAGCCCTTTGCAGACTCAACACAGCCAAGGTTACCCAGTACAACTTCTCGCCATTAGCATGTGACTACTCCACCAGACGTTCCAGCCACTCATCCACCTTCCTCGAAGAGCTCCTCACACTCAAGCTTCCACACAACTCCGCCACCTGATTCAACGCCCGGTCCCCTGCTTCCCGCAGGTGGCGCCAATATTGCGGGGTGAATGTTTTGTCATGCAAGCGCCCGCCCCGCCGTCCTGTGCTTTCCCGTGACTGTGTATAGAAACCCTTGATTAGCAGGTAATCTTCTTGGGGTAGGAGGGTTTAGGGTTTAGGGCTCAGGGGCTTAGATGGGCTTGGAATTAGCGAAGTGGCTTGGTGATGCTCAGCAATTATGGTTACAACCTCCTGTGACCCGACGAAGCCCCGGCGTACCCACGATTAGCAACCCGTTGGCAGGACTACTGCTTCCAGCCCATCCACGGAACCCCTGTGCAGGCCTTGAGCTTTGACGAAGCCCTACACATTGAAACTAAACAACACCCTCAACCCTGAACCCGAAACACTTAAGATCCAGCAACATATGAGCTTTAGGAATCGGAATAGGCTTTGCGAACATGTAGTTTTGGAAGCTGAAGTACCTGAAACTAGGAGTTGTCGGTACTTGTCCAGGCTTCTATATATTGCCTTAAACCTTTCTCCTAAACAACCTTCACCCTGAACCCCCACCCTCTACCCGAAAGCCCAGGCCCCTCTTACCCTCAGCCCTCTCAAGCTTATACCCTGAACCCAAGATCATATGCTCTGATCCCTAGACCCTAATCCCTAAACTAAACCGAATCCCTAAACCCGAATCCCTATAAACCTTAGTCCCCGTAAACCCTAAGCAAGAGGCCCAGCTATTCAGGCTCTCCGCTGTCGATATATAAGCCTGCTTCGGGTTTAGGGTACCCATTATTACGTAGATACTCGGGCATCTAGGGCATGTAGGGCTGTAGAAACAAAGCCTGAACCACCCTGAACCTCGAAACCGAAACCCCTCTACACTGCGAAACCCTGAACCCTACATCCCTAAATCCTACACCCTGAAGCCTACACCCCAAAATCCTAGACAATCCTGCGCCCTAGACCTATGGATAAGGTAGTTTCTCTAAATAGGGGGAGACCCCAATATAGACTCCAATATATTGTAGTCCTTATTATAGGGACCCCAACAAGGACCCTAAACCCTAAACCCTAAACATCATAAACCCTAAACCCTAAACCCTAAACCTAAACCCCATAAAACCTAACGCCCCAAAGATTGCATCCGAGCGCCTCCCCTGTGGATGCCGAGCTGGGTGAACTGAGGCCCCCCTGTCAGTGCTGGACTCTGGGTCAGAGTCTTGAGGGTTTAGGGTTTGGGATTTGGGGTTTAGAGTTTAGGGCTTTGGGTTTAGAGCTTGAGGCTTAGGATTTCGGGTTTAGGGGTTAAGGTTGAGGGATCAGGGTTTAAGGTTTGGGGTTTATCAGCTTTGGGTGAGCTATACGCTCTATACTCTGCGGGGAACCTGGGGGCTTTCAGGTGATAATGCTAGGGTGACTTGAGTAGCGTTTTTTTGGTGGTTGAACCTAGTATTATTCCTTATATAAAATACTCTACCCCAAAGGGAGGATAGATTCTTACTCTATAATGAGTACCATAGTATCCCCCAAATAAAACACTACTCACTTGGGTAGAGGAACTAGGAAGCTCTAGCCAGCCAGTGCTAGCCAGACTGGAATCTCTAAGAGACTGTAGACTGATGTTACCCCCTGTTGATACTGAGAATCCCAAAACAGCTTGGTTTTACTATAACACTCTAAATCGCAAGGTTTAGGGTACTTAGGGTCATGCAGGATTGTAATACCTACCGGAGTTATAACTTGTGTCTTTAAACCTGGCCCTAAGGGTCCAAGGACCGAAATGATAGGGGTTTAGGGACCAAATATAATGGTATTTGGGCCCTAAAGCCCTATTATTTGGGTCCTATATACCCCTATATAGTCCCCATAGATTCCCACATATCCCCCTATAACCCTTTCAAAGGGGCCCTATTATTTGGGTCCTTGGACCCCTTAGGGCTACCTACTCACCACAGCCCTAAACTTTAAACTCTAAACCCTAAACCCTAAGCCCAAGTAACCCCTTTACAGACAGCCCCAAAATTAACGGACAGTGACTGTGAGGGGAACTGGCCCAAGCGGCAATATGGTCCCTGGTCTCCCGTATGGAGGGGTATCGTGAAATTCTAAGACTAACCCCAAAGCCTCAAACCCCCAGCGCCCTAAAATCCTAAACCCTAAGCCCTTAAAAGGCCAAAGCCCTAAAACCCTACAGTAAGCTTAGGCCTTAGGCCCTAAAATCCTAAACCTTAAACCCTAAAAAAAAAACAAAGCCCTAAAACCCTAACCCTAAGGCTCGAAGGACTCATAATATAAGGCTTCTGGGCCCAAAGGCCATACTACCGTAAACCCTGAACCTTTTAAGCCCTAGCGTAAGCTTAGGCGTGGCTTCGTAGCTTGGGTGCCGTTCAGGCCAGGATCTTCGGAATGAGGGGTCAGGGTTTGGGGTTTTGGGTTTAGGGTCCAGGATTTAAGGTTTAGGATTTAAGGTTTCGGATTTAGGCCTTAGGGTTTAGGGTCGAGCGGTCAAGAACTCCATCGGTAAGAGCAGTTGTTCAAGAGACTTTGTAATTGAACTGTTCCCTACCCCAGATCCAACCAGGAAAACAGAATTGAACGAACAACGTTTTTCCATCAAAAAGGCTTTAACGCACAGCGAAACTCTTTACGTATTCCAGTCACTTATCCTATCTTATCCCAAAATATTAAAACTGCTGCGCAATCGTGAGCACGTGGCCACACAATCCGAGGATTTCCACCAGAAAAAGACCGACCCTCTAAAATCCATAGTCACCCTTAAGTAGATAGAATATGGGGTGGATCTTGTTATAACATACCCAAAGCCATATTCGTATCTACTTGAGGGGGACTACAATCCGAGGATTTCGACCAGAAAAGACCGGCCCTCTAAAATCTATAGTCACCCTTAAGTAGATAAAATATGGGGTACATGGGGATCTTGTTATAACATACCCGAAGCCGTATTCTATCTACTTGAGGGGGACTATAGGGTTGGGGTTGAAAGTTTATAGGTTTTATAGTGCGGGGCGCGGGCTGGTGATAAACCCGAACCCTAACCCTGTGCTGGATTGAGAAGATCTTGCACTACATAGGATCCCAAAAATCCTAGGATTGGGTTTAGGCTTGGTTTAGGGGTTTAAGGGTTAAGGATTTAGGGTTTAGGTGGTGCAAGATATCCACCATCCCCTTGTGCAAGATTTCCTGCATCCATAGTAGGAATTTCAAAAAAAGAAACGGCCAAAATAGGTGCCCGCTAAACGCATATAGGTGGGCATCAAATTTATCGACTTAAAATTGTTAGAGCTTAGACCCAAACCAAACACCTTAAAATCCTAGTCCCACTTCGACACCCAACATGCTGTTGCTCTCAAACCGAAAATCCTAAGCTCCTAAGCCAAAAACTAATCTAATCCCAGGAAAATAGCCAAAAACAAACGAAATCCTAAAGCCTAACCCTAAGTCGCCAAAAATTCTATACTAGGTTGCATTGTAACACCTAAGCTCTTGAATCCTGCAAATGAAAGTTGCCATATGTAGGCCCTTCAAATAGTAGTTCCCGTATTCTTTTCCATTTTTGCAATTACTTATCGTGGCCACTAACCCAGATCTTAGTCTTGTAACCCACCCTAAACCCCAAAACCCCAAACCCTAAACCTCTCGTACGTATTAATTTAGATTTTGTTAATGGATCTGTGGGCATAGGCCCCAAATCCGTGGGCATAGTCCCAAAATCCGTAGGCATAGACACCGGACCAAAATGTTGTGGGCATAGGCCCAAACTTCGTGGGCACAGGCCCAAACTTTGGGGCACAGGCCCGGGCTTCGTGGGCATACGACCAGGCCTATGCCCACGAAGTTTTGGGCCTTTGCATGAATGCCGGGCCTATGCCCACGAATTCTGGGCCTACCAACACTTCGTGGGCATAGGCCCAAACTTCGTGGGCATAGGCCCAAACTTCGTGGGCATAGGCCAAAACTTCGTGGGCATAGGCCCAAACTTCGTGGGCATAGGCCCAAAATTCTTGGGCATAGGCCCGAAATACTTCGTGGGCATAGGCTGGGCAGAGTCCCGAGTTTAGGTATCAAGGCTTAGAGTTTAGGGAGTTTAGGGCCCTAGAGTTTAGGGTTCAGAGCTTTGAGTTAAGGGTTCAGGGCTTAGAGTTTATTAGTGTTCAGGATTCAGATTTTCGGCTTCAAAGCTTAGAGTTTCGGCTTAGAGTTTCGGGTTCAAGGCTTAAAGTTTAGGGTTCAGTGCTCCGAGTTTAGGGTTCAAGGCTTTTCAGTTTAGACTTCAAGGCTTAGAGTTTAGACTTCAGGATTTAGAGTTTAGGGTGTAGGTTTCTGAATGATATGGGACCCAGTGGGCGGGTGGGTATTTTCTGTTGTTGGATAACGCTGCTTAACAAGTGAATGCTTGGACTTGAGATGCTGGACCCTAAACCCTAAACCACCCTAAACCCCAAACCCTAAACCCTAAACCCCCAAACCCAAAAAAAAACAAACCCACAAAAACAAACCCAAACCCACTTCGAAGGCCTCTTCTGGATCGAAGGACATGTCAGGCATGGCTTCAACCGATATGAGGCGGCGCTGTTCCTCCATCACTGTCCGGTCCGGTGGAGCCCCCTTTTTAGGGTGAAGGGTTTAGGGTTTAGGGGTTTAGGGTTCACAGATCATTGAACAACGTATACTTCTGTCCTAGAAACTCTACTTCTGAAATTTTCTGGAGCTATATTGGGGATAGGTAAGATGATAAATCCTAGACTTCCAATTCTCGGATTTGCAAATATAATTTCGCGACTGGGAGGCTCCACCCTTACAGGGCCGGCAACCCGCCTAGCCTGTTCACGGACAGTTTCCCACACCTCCGAAGTACCAATTGGGTTCAGGGTTTGGGGAATTAGGGTTTGGGTTTATTGCTGTGACCTAAGCACTTTGCACCCCATAGTGATGGTCTGCGATGACTGAAACTTGCTCTTGTCCCAGCTTATGCAAAAGGAACCCCAGAAACAAGCAGGAATGTAGGCTTGCCCACTGACTTGGGGTGCCAGGGTGGAGGCTTGGGCGGAGGTGTACCCCTGTAAACCGCAACCGAGCTGTTCTCACAGCAGGGTGCTTCTGAGCCGAGAAGAGGTCAGCATGACACGCAGCACGCCAAATAGCTCTTCGTTGAATGTGGTTTTTATGGAATATAGCGCAGACGAGTATGAAACATGGTGATGTCTGATAAAAAATCATGCCTCACAGTTTTGGTGCCTCTGTATCAGGCAATACAGGCGCCTGTTCAGGATTTTGGGACCCAAATATCTCCGAAGATATGAGCCATAGTCTAAACTCCTAGTCTCCCCCTTAATAACCCCTATAGTAGTCCCTATATAATCCCTTATATATCCCCCTTTGAGGAGTTTAGACTATAGTTCATATGAACCTTAGACCCGAACCATACCCCCTGAACCCCCAAACCCTAAACATGATGGGCTTTTCCGAAAGTACGGATCCCTTCTGATCTTGAGGGTTTCCATCATGCGGTTTAGGGTTTTTTGGGTTTATGGGGTATGAACCCTTGTTTATGGAAATTACCTTCCTATGACCAGCCTTATGCTCCTGATGCTCTGTGGAAGGTCTTAGGT
The DNA here is from genome assembly GCA_905231905.1 of Symbiodinium pilosum. Classification (NCBI taxonomy): domain Eukaryota; class Dinophyceae; order Suessiales; family Symbiodiniaceae; genus Symbiodinium; species Symbiodinium pilosum. The sequence continues at coordinate 30,051 of CAJNIZ010000986.1, forward strand.
TTTTTGCTTAAGCCTGGGGATGTTTTACTACCAACGGTTTAGGGTTTATAGTCACCAAACTAACCCTAAACCCTAAAACCCTAAAACCCTAAGCCCTAAACCCTAAACCCTAAATTGAAGCTTCTTCTCGGAGGAGGTCACTTTTAGACCTCCCAAGGCACATTCTTTTCGGGGTTTGACGGCATGATTCTAACTTACGCAGTAGAAGCTTGGGTCAATCCCCCACCCAGTAATGGGTACCACAAGGTACTATTGTAGGTATATTAAGGTCCTAGTAACTCCATATTAAGGAGCCATTACTACATCGCCAGGAATAAAGTTT
>CAJNIZ010000987.1:0-10203 GCA_905231905.1 Symbiodinium pilosum
CGCAGAGCGGGGTCGGCGGATTATTACTATTACTATTACTATTTCTTACTACTCCTATTATTTTGCTTCGGAGCAGACTGCTGCTGTGGCCTTCTGAGGTCGAAGACAGGCCGAGCTTGCTTTGGAGGAGGTGGGCTGGTCCAGCCCCAAGGACAGTGGGTTATATAGGGAAATGTAGGGATTATATAGGATATATAGGGATATAATGTAGGGATGAAACAGGATAGTGGAAAGGAGAATGGAAGCTACTGTTCAGGGTTTAGGGATGAGGGGGTTTATTGGGGGGCCTCTGGTTAGTCGGGTGGGCATGTTTCATCTCCACGGCTTCCTTGCCCGTGCAGCTGAAGACCAGGATGCTTTGGACATTCTCTTGGACTGCAAATACGGTGAAGCTGCTGAAAAGCCGGATGAAATGGGATAGTGGCAGCCAAATGGTGCAGGAGTCTGGAGCAATCTCAAAACTGCTGCCTGCGTCTTTGTTTGGGTTCATTCCTTCACGCCCATGCCCCCTCCGCAAGCAGTACAGGCCGGACAAGTTTGGTTGAGCAGCGCAGCAATCGATGAGCACGGTCCCGAGAAACCATAGCGACAAATCCAAAGGTTTTGGACACCTCGTCCTGGGGGGAAGAAGCTCTTGAAGCACTGGCAGATCCGAATGTGACGGAAGGGCAGCTTTCCTGTACTGAAATCAGCCTCTCTGCTTGATCTGGGCTGGTATCTTCTGGTAGATACGTTCATGGGCGCGGTCATGAGGCGCCTCCGCCAAACGCACAATTACAGGCTGTTCATGGGTCTTGAATTGTGGACGGCGGAGAGCAAAAAAAGGCTCACATTAACATGCCAGCCGGCGGTTCAACCTTAACAACCTTAATTGCACTCGATCTTTTCCGTCCAGGTACCAGATCTGGTATGAGCAGCTCACGTCCAGCTATTACAATGGCAACGGATATCTGAAGAAGTAGCCTTTGCTGGTCATGTGGCAAGGATTGGTGCTCCATGTTCATTGTTAATAATATGCTTTAATATACTATAATATACAAGAGTGGTCTGGTTTGTTTCTGCCAGATGCCCAGCTTGCACTGAGAGCTGATAGTGCCGCGGCTCTGGTGCTTGAAGCGCAATTCTAAGGGTAGAAGTATGGGACCTTAGGCCTTTTAGGGGGATTCTAGGGACCCTTAAGGGGACATACAGGGTATATAGTAGGTATACCAGGATCCCCCATACTAGGGGCCCATGGTTTCAACCTTAGAGCAATAGTTCCCTGCATCGCCGAAACATGGCGAGAAGGATGCTTCTGGAGTGTTTACGATGTGCAACAAATTCAAGCTAGCTGCTAGTCCCTCCAGGCAGTGTGCTTATTATAAGACTCCATGGTCTCCTATGAGTAGCAAACTACTGGAGGGCTCTGCTTGTAAATGCCATGGCTTTCTTGGCGGTGTCGCGGTTCCTGCTGCTGTGACAGTTGCAGAGATCGTGAAGCAAGGGAGCTCCCTCTCCAGCAAGTTAACCCGACACCCCTGGCCTCCAAATACGATGCAAAGACGTGGAAAAGGTCTGAGTCTAAGAATTGCTGCAGCACTGAAGATCTCATGATGCGAATTGATGCTGATGGCTGAGGGAGTATACTGCAAAATACTGTAAGCAGGTTGCAGAGTCTTCACAGTGTCGTACTTGAAATGGGGGCTGTGGTTTTCTGACATAGACTTGGTGACCTGACTTGGAGGCGTCTTGTGAATTTGTACAAATTGCTCAAAGAGATCAGAACCCAAGGTTTCACGAAGTTGCACACATGTTGAACATCAAGGCCAGCCTCTTCCAGTTTTCAGCAGGATTAGACGATCTCAAATTAATTTCTCAGGGCAACAGGTTAGGTTCGTGTCATGTAGGACATGAACTGTAAGCCAGTGTAAGGCGGGTGAAAATACCACCTCACCTAGCGACGTAGCCTTCTCGCGTTGCCACAGCCATTTGAAACCCTGGACAGGCACATGCAAGAACTAACTGAACCAGTGTCACCACCTCACCATGAAACGCCCTGCTGCGAAGTTGGTTGCGAAGTCGGCTGCAAAGGCAAAGACGGGTCCAAAGGAGGCACCGCAAAAGGATCTGTCACTTCGGATCCTCTATGTTGCTGGGGAGATTTTGCAGCAGTGGCACCTGACCTGTCCCAAAACATGGACCACCACCCAAGTGAAAGATGCAGTGAAGAATCAGCTGAAGGCCCAAGGAGACCTACAGAAACTGCTTCATGTTGGAGGCGAGCTGATTCCAGGTGGCAGTGTTCTGGAAGAGGTCGGACTACAGGATGGCTCTGAAATCTACGCCGTGCTTCAAAAGACTCGAGGAGCTCGCTGCGATGTGGAGCCTGAAAGTGAAGAAGATCAAGATGACAGTGAGTACGAGCTGGACGATGACTTGTATGACATGGACTACACCAGACCAGCCACAGGAGAGTGGGATGCATGCATCCATGGATGTGGGAATCGGGGCTGCGAGTACTACGGCGGTGAGTGCCGAAACTGCTACGATGAGCATTAGTAATTAGTATTCACGAAGTTCAGCCTTCGTGCAATTGGACCGCATGTCGACGCGTCACCAGAAGATGGCGAAGAGGACCCCACAGGGGATTTACAGAATACGGCTCCGCTCATCCAGGTCCCGCCTGTGTGTGCAGTAACATTGAGCGCCCCCACATCAAGACAAAATCGGAAAAGACTGCTGAATGAATGTGGAGCAATGAGTTGGCAAGACCATGAACGCTGGCATGCACAAGCAAAAAATCAAGTGGCGATATCTGGGCTGCTCGCATGCCAGCTGGACGACACAGGACATGTCGTTGTTGTTGCAGCTCTGGTTGTTGCAGTTGTTGTTGTTGTTGTGACTGTTGAGGCTAGAATCGGTCCTGCAAGTGCAATCTCATTCCTCTGACTGGCACACCGTACGTCAGCTTCAACACTCTGGCGGAGTGCTGGGTAGCTGCTGGGGTAGCAAGGTCATGGCAACGAGATGTAGGACCTGTTTCACGAGCTAAGACGATGGCATGCTGAAACGATTGACACCATGAGGCCAACATATTGTAGAGGATTGGCAGCCAGCAGTCATCAGCAGTCAGCCAGCACTGCATGCCGGAATATCCCCATGTAGCCATGTATAGCCACAAGTATAAGTACGCATCCCCATGTATCCCCGTATCCTCCTATGTATCATCCCCCTATATATACCAATCTATCCCTATATCCCCCCTATGTACCCTCTTATATCCCTAAATCCTTCTTAAATCAGTAGGCCCTCTAGGAAGGAGCTCTAGCACCTGGCCACATGCCTGGCATCAGTGGCTTGACGGAGCCAAGGTGCGGAGTTGTACCCTGCCATTGGGGTTTCCAAAGCTAGGGGGCCCGACGTAGATTGGAATAGAATATCATCCGCAGAAAATAGGGACTCCCAAAAAGGTGATCCTAATTTCGAGAACCCCCCAAATACACAAAGAATAGAAAGAACATGTAAATGGACATGTTGCATGATAGGTTGGTAGTGTCCTGCAGCCATATTCTTGCAGGCTTGATCGCGCTTTCCGAGGGCACCGTGCGCCAGTGACATCTGTGGTTTTCCACCCGGAGGAGCAACAGGTCGCTATTGGTTTTTGGATCTCTCATCGGTGAATTAACCGGAAAATTGTATAAACCCCTATGGCACCCCATATTAAACCCTATTATACTACAGTAGTTTCCACTTTCTTTTGCATTCTCCCTATATGGTAGTTTCCCAAAATGAGGGGACCCCAATATAAACCCCAAAATACTATGGTCCTTATTAGAGGGACCCCCAAAAAGGTACCCCTAATTTTGGGAAACCCCCATATACCCCCGATATTGCCATCCATCCAGCAGGTCATCTCCGGAGCTCATGACGGTTGCCTCTTTGCCCATGCTTCGGTGTACTACGGTGGATACTAAAAATCCTGCATGACCCTAAGTACCCTATACCTTGTGAATTATGGTACTATGGTATACTAAGCTCATGCAGGATTTTTAGTATCAACAGTAGGGATGACAACTTTGCAGACAACACGGCACAGTCCTTGCAGCTCAGACGGGTTGGGTTGCAGAAAGGTCTGGCACTTCAAGCCACAGCTCCGGCCTTTCCGATTTGTTGGCGCAGCCCTCAGCAACCCCCCCCCCCGTTGTACAACACCTTCGCCTCCGCGTTTGCATTGCCTCCTAGTCACTTCTCTCAGACCTGGCATAATTGTTCAGGTCACAAAGGTGAAGTGCACGACCTGGCCGTCAGCCGCTCCGTTTCTTGGACTCAGACGAGTCTTTGATTCTCCGGCAATTTTGCGGTGAGTCTTGTTCCCGGCTAAGCCATCAAGAAACGGAAGCTAAGGGGCAGTGCATCGCATCAGCCTCTGCAGATCAGACAGTGGCTCGGCTAAAGCCCATTTACTTGTTCAGGGGCTTGTCTCACAAGAACACGTGTGAAAAACATGTGACGAGAGCCATTGTAAGCTAGTTGCCTGCTGAGCTTGTGACCACTTTACAGCAAATTCCTGCGGGAGAGCTGTTGGGGCAGAAGACATCAAAAATGTACTGAGCAATGTTATGAGTTGGCATGTTGAGTGTTTGTTTTTGCCTTCGTTTGAGTGTTGCCTTCCGGTGATTCAGCCACCTTTGCGAGACATCGCAAGCACAAACAATTTCGTCAAGGCATTGGCGTCTTGGAGCTTTCACAGAAAAGGATCAAACAGGAGGCTTCAGCTGAGCCTGCCTTGCTGTGCAAATGCACCAGATTTGACGAGGAGAGGCACATTTACAAGCCACCCTTCTGTCGCCCGTAGTGCTGGAACCAAGGAGACGAGCAGTATGAATTCGAGAAGAAAACAATCGGTAGATAGTTAAATTTGTGGTTCTTTTTTGTGCCCTTATTATAATACGGCCCCGACTATTTAGGGTACACCAGAATTTCGTTGGGAAGGAGGAACAAGCTTCAATCTGCCAACCCCTTACCTCCCCGACCGGGTTGCCGTTGAGCAGCTTACAAATTTAAATCAAGTTACCATATCATGGGTATATAGCGATTAATGGGGTTCCTTAATATAGTAGTTTAACAGCAGTCCTTACCAGAAACCCAGCCGATGGCGGATTGAGGGAACAGACACTTCCAGGAGGGATGTCAGAACGCACCCCTTTGATTTTCAAAGTCGTTTCCGATGATTGGCCCTATGGACGACTATATAAACAAACACAACCCCAAACAGCCCCTATACAACCCTTTATTGCCCCTGTACTACCCTGTATACCCCTGATAGCACAGCAGCATGCAGCACTGAAGGTGCGGCTATGGACCAACTCCGCGCAGGGAGACTCCAAGGTGATGAAGGCCCTCACCAAGCCCCGATATATGAGCAGTAGTCTAAACTCCTTCAAGGGTGGGTATATAGGGGATTGTATAGGGGTAAGGGGGATACTCGGAGTTTAGACTACAGCTCATATCCCTACATATCTGTAGCTATCCGTAGGTATCCCGGTACATCCCTATACATCCGTATCTATCCCCTCTCCACTGAGCATCCCTATACTTCCCTACATATCCTCCTCTATCCCTATGTCCCGTTAAAGGTTCCCTATTCCCTACTGGCTCTGGGATTTTTCGACCCTGGATTTCAGGTGCATACTGCTCCAGTGCGAAGCGTTTGCTTTTCGAGAGACGACTCCATCTTGCTCACTGCGTCTGATGACAAGACCATCAAGCTGTCGGCTACCTAAACGCACCGGATTTATATGGGGATTATATAGGGATTATATGGGGTTTATATAGGGGTAATGGAAAAGAAAATGGAAGCTACTGTTTAGGGTTTAGGGGGTTTTCCAAATTCGGGACACCTCTGGGAGGTGCCCGTAATAAAGATTACAGTATTGGGGGATCTACAGGGGCTATAATATGGGGGTTTCCCAAAATTGGGGGTACCATTTTGGGGGGTCCCCAGAATATGGATTATAGTATTTTGGGATCTATATTGGGGTCTCCCTGTTTTGGGAAACTACCACTTTCGGGCTACCTAGATTCTAGATGTGAGGAACGTTAGCGCCAGCGCACAGTGTCCTTCTGAGCCAAGGTGGTCAGTGGCGTCCCAGCGATTTCATGCCTCTTTGCTGGGGCATACGAACTGGGCGCCTCTACTTCAATGTCTTAGCTCATGCTCGGACGCGCGTCCTTTGCTAAGCGTGCAAAAAGCCTTGTCAGGTGTACTCCGCAGACTTCTCCAAGAACTCAGAGCTGGTTGCCTCCGGTGGTGAGGACCGTCTGTCAATTGCTGCGTGAGATGCAGGTCGCAAGGTGGCCTCCATGCACCTGGCAAGTAGGATCGCGTCGTTCGTGTTTGGGATGTCGACAAAAAGGCCAGAGCTGCCCAGCCCAAGGAAGCTGGTTGTGTTTGACGCCCGAGGCTACGCTCATGACCTTCCCAGATTTCGAGGTTCCGGTAGCCAAGGTCAAGTTCCATCCTGATGGGTTCGACGCCCAGCGCTTCCACAAGCTTTTCAAAATTCTTGCAAAGGGCCAAGTGGTGGCACTGTGCAAACAGGTCTTGCGTAGCAGCCTGCGGCCACGATGGCTGCATCAAGCTTTGGGACTTGCGATCGCCGGACGCTCATCTACTATGTGAGCTGTCCGGGATGTTGCCTGAGATTTGGAGCTTTCCAGAAATAAGCGCCCCAAACAGATGTCGTATGGTGTTGTGTCCCTTGTTGACAACGCCCCCCCATGGTATGGTCTGCTGACCCCCAGCCCAGGCCTCTCAAAAGTGTCACAGGGATGGTGGGTGTCCAGGTCATTCTTGAAACTGTCGTTGTTTTTTGATGTCGCGAATCTCAACAGCGCCAACAGTCACAGGGACGGTTGGCGTCCTGTTCCCGATCCGCGAATTGCCAGATCCCAAACATGCCAACAGTTACAGGATGGCGCAGCGGGGAGAGAAAAGCGCCCAGACCACACGGGATGAGCGGGGATCAAAATTCTGGGAGGAGGACAACCACATCGCGCGGGGAGGAGGAGGTTTGACAGTTTTGGGAGAGACACCTACCACAGGAGGAGGGGGACGATCTGAATTCATTGGCATCATGGGACAAAGAAAACCCAACACAGCACGCGGGCAGGACCTCCGCCAAATGCAGGTCTTGATGCTGCAAGGTGACAGTCAAATGCCATAATGCTGGTAATTGTGGAACATCATGCCAGCACCATACCAAGCACGGGGGGCTGGCCGGTGCTGCACCGTATGCAGCACCGGCTAGACCATAATATCTTAGCATCCCCATGATGGGTATTGTTGAAAAGGCGGGCTCTAATTTAGAGTAAACTCTCAAGATTTACTGCTTCTTAGCAGGGAATAAGGGAATAAAATCGCTATGTAATCCTTATATAATATATCCCCATACTCTCTACTAACCCTCGGTAAGAAAAAGCGAGCACGTGACGGATTTCCGAATTCACTTCGAAGCAGCCACATGCAAGGCGGAGGTTGCTTCAGCACTATGATGCCCATGCAGGCAAGTGCCTTAGCCCTTCAAGAATCAAACTGCATGGAGGTAGCAGCGACTACAGTGAAAGAAAGTCATGTTTGAGGCCGAATATCGGCAATCAATTTCCATCCCTTTGGAAATCAGCTGGCATCCGCTGGAGAGGAAAGGAAACTCGTAAGTTGCATTGCGCCAAGCATTGCAATGTTGACAAGCTGCCACCCAAAGAAAATGGAAACTACTATGGTATAGTATGTAAAGGTTTTTATGGGATTATATGGGTTTCTTGGAGGTCCATTGTACTTATAACCTACTTAGTAACTGTAGTTATAACCCAATTATATGTAGGGTAACTATACAGTAATTATGGGACATATTTCGGCTATAACTACAGTTACTAAGTAGTTTATAAGTACAATGGACCTCCAAGTGTTGCTCATTCTCAACGCACCCTTCAGCAGGACGGAGCCCTGAAGATTTGGGATTTGCGCGAAGGCAGGCTGATGCACAAGGCTCGGCCTTCTTGCGCTGTACTTGGGTGAAAATCCTTGCAAGCCTTGGCCGGAGATTCCCTGCAGGTCTCAGGGCAGGGCCACAAGAAACCTCCGCTGGCTTGCGCCTAGCACTAAGCGACTTTGGAGAATTTGGAGGGCGCCCGGTGGCCCATCCTGGTAGCCCATCCAGGTTTTCTCACCATCCGGAGAAAGTCGACGGCTTAACCGGCAGCTGCTTTGTTATTATATTCTCAGAGATGCTCGCTGTCATGCATTTCTCGGTTTTTTTCAATAACCTCGTTTGGAGAGACTCTCCTTGTTTCAAATCACGGTCGACAGAATCTATTCTGAAGGTCTCGCGACTGCTGGTCGGGATGGTTTAGTGCGCCTTGATTTCTTTCAGCGTGAAGATGTGCCATGACTGGGCCTTTCCAGGTCCTGACTTGGAGCTGCTCACAAGCAACGCAGGCTTCAGGAACCCCTGCTCCGGTGCCCAGTCCGGCGCGCCGTCACCCGGTGACCACCCCGGAAAGGGCCCAGGTCCGTGTGCCCTCAGAGGGCCGAGCTCGGCGGGAGCCCAAGGTGCCCAAAGAGGTGCCAGAAGCTGGGTTGATGTTCAGAAACTTTGATCCAGTGGCTTACTATAACAAGGAAACCCTATTACTATATACCCATGTTATGGTAGCTTGATTTAAGATCCCTAAAAACCCAGGAAGTGGACACTGTGGAGATCCCTCAAGATGAACTGCCAGCTGCGGCCGTCCCTAGCTGCGATGTGCAAGAAATCCCAACGCCGCTGGCAGAGACACTCAAAACGATGCAACCTGCCTGCACATGACAATGAAGCGCATGAACACCCTCTCTAAAAACAAGCAAAAAGCAAATGAAGGCAGAGCCACCTGGAGATAATGATGCGAACAGTCCAGCTTCTGGTCAGCGCCTCAATCAAGATAAGTTCCTTCTCTACACCACCCCTTACTCCCAGTTTGTGATTCGGAGACTTGAGGGTACCTCCGATTAAGTGTGCTTGCTTCGGAGTGGAAATTGTGCAGTCCGCTTTGCGCTGCAACCATGCGCGTGCTTTTGGCTTTGGCGGACTTCTTGAGCTCTGGCTGAGGACCAGAGGCTCGCGCTGAATGAACAGCAGGTCGGATACAGCTGTCTGGAAGATGTTTGATCTGTAATATTAGGGGCTATAAGGGGGTTATATTGGGGATAATGGAAAGGAAAATGGAAACTACTATATTATATTTCGGTTATATAGGGATTTGTTTGTGCAAGCACGGGTTGTCATCCAGTAGATTCTGCTGCTCCTGCTGCCCCCGCTCCTGATCCTATGACTCCGCTCCTCCCGCTGTCACAGCTGCTGCTGCCCTGGTTATCATGCAGAATCAAATGGAAAAGGAAATGGAAGATGAAATGGAAACAGGGTTTATAGTGGTAATTACAGAAACTATATAGACCTATATCACCCTAATATTACCCCAATATCTATACCCCCAGTTTCCATTTGATTCTCCATTGGTCAGAAACTTGGCTTGCAACCGTGAATTTGCCCCTGCTATTGCTTCCGTTGTAACTACTGCCACCGCCCACCATGAATGCCGCTACCACGCTGTCACCGCCGGCATGATCAAGCAAAAGCTGCAAAGCAATCATTTTTTCTGACCAGAACCCTAAACCCTAAAACCCCTATATGGGTGGTTGTCAAAAATATGGTCCCTTTTTGGATCCCTATTATAGTACGGCACCTAATATTTAGATATATTTAGGGTACCCAAAAAGGGATCATAATTTTGGCAACCACCCATATGTTGGGGTTATATAGGGATGATGGAAAATAGAATGGAAACTACTATATTGTAATAGAGCATGTAAGGATCCAACAAATGGAATCCCCCCCAATATGAACCCCTTACTACAACCCTAAAACCCCTAAATTCTTTTTCTGACCAGAACTCTGCTCGCAGCGTCCATGTTTTTTGGAGATCTCACAGAAGGTCACCGCCATGAGGGCCGAGCTGCCGGAAGCCAAGTCTGTTGGATTTCGAGGTGTCTAAGAGTTGCAATATGGGGGTTTCCCAAAATTAAGGGTTCCCTTTTTGGGGGTCCCCATAATAAGGACTCTAGTATTTTGGGGTCTATATTGGGGTCCCCTTATTTTGGGAAACTACCATATGAGCTATTGTCTAAAC
>CAJNIZ010000987.1:10229-20247 GCA_905231905.1 Symbiodinium pilosum
TAGGGGACTACTTTAGGGCTTATTAAGGGGGATACTAGGAATTTAGACTACAGCTCATATGCCTTGCTAACAAATGCTGGATCACATAAATGGCAGTTCCCTAAAAGGCGGGGACTCCAATATAGACCCCAATATACTGTACTCCTTAACTCATTATTGTAGGGACCCCCAAAGAAGTACAAACCCTAAACCCCTAAACCCCCTAAACCCCTAAACCCCCCATGTAGCTCAGGTTGCAGCAGGCCTCAAGACGAGCCGAGGAGACCTCGGTAGAACAGCCGAAGGCTCCACCCAAAGAGGCACCTGGAGACATGAGATCTTTGGGTTTAGGGGTTTAGGGGTATAGGGGTTTAGGGGGTTTAGGGGTTTAGGGTTTATGGGTTTAGGGGTTTAGGGTGAGGGGTTTAGGGGTTTACGGGGTTTAGGGGTTTAGGGGGTTTAGGGGTTTAGGGGTTAGGGATTTAGGGTTTAGGGCCCATAATCAGGATTATGGTGTTTGGGGGTGTATGTTGGGGTCCCCCTCTTTAGGGAAATTTCCGCAGTTTGAGGAGTTTTCAAATGCTGCGTCCCAATTCAGGGACCCTTGCAGTGAGAGCTTCATCCTTTTAAAGGGTGTATCATGGCGACCTCGTTTGGTTGAACACCTGCTTGCACATGTAAATCAAATACTTCTGTTTGCTTGAAGTACACTCCCTCAAACTAACATGCAAACCCAATAAGGGCTGCAGTCTTCATAGGGCTCTTTTTGGGTTTCCATGTTAGTTTCCGGGAGTGTAGCTATTTGTCATTCTCCTGGTGCTTTGCAGAGACTCACTCCTTGGTGCCGATGCCTCCAAACTGGGCATGTTTGACGGTAGGTTGAGAACTTTGATATACCCCTATATAATCGCTTCATTTATGGTATCCCTATATATACGTTCTAATACACTACTGCAGTCACTTACATTATCCATTCCATTATCCCTAAATAACCCCGATATACTATCGAGACTGGATGTAGGGGTTCCTATGGTAGGGTAGTATAGTTCCATAGTCCTTACGTAATAGGGACCTATGTCCAGTAACTATATTGGAAATAACTCCTACCTAAAATCCCCTGTATACGCCCAGTTTCCGTTTCATGTTTGATTGCCTTTTCCACATGATTTTCCATTAGTGGGGCAATATGTCCCAACATAACTTCTATTATAGGACCCCTAGAAACCCCAGATCACCCTTATATCAACCCTATAAACCCCCATATCATCCTTATATAAACCTTGGAAACCCCATATCACCCCTATATGAACTTTATAAACCCCCAGATCACCCGTATATAAACCCTGTGAACCCCCAGATCACCCCTGTACAAATCCTAGAAACCCCATATCACCCATATAAGCCTATTGACTGTAGCTGACATGAGACCAGGATGCCGAACTTCAGCAGCTCCTCAAGCCCACAGAGCCCGAAGAGGAATTCTGAAAGAACATGGACAGTTAGGGTTTAGGATTTAGGGCTAGGGTTATTCAAGGTTTAGGGTTTATTTAGGGTTTAGGGTTGAGGGTTTAGCTTAGGGCTATTTAGGGATAATGGAAAAAGAAAACGGAAACCGATAGGTTTTAGGGTTTTTTTAGGGATAATGGAAAAGAAAATGGAAATGCGTTTAGTATATTAGGAGTATATTTAGTGATCTTATAGGAGTAAATTTAGTGACACCATAAGGGAAGGGATTATACAGGGGTATACAGGGGAGCGGAAATATACAAGGGAGTGGAAAGGAACGTGAAGACTACTATTCAGGGTTTAGGGTTTACAATATGTAGGGGTTTGGGGTTCGCGGTAAGGGTTTAGGGTTTAGGGGCTTAGGGTTTAACGGGTCTCATAGAGGGAGCATCGCAGACTAGATCGGCCTCAAATCCTTCAATGTGGGGGCTTCCCAAATTAATGGGCACTTTTTGGGCATCCCAATAACAAGGATTACAGTATTTGGGGCTCTTTATTGGCGGTCCCCCCATTTCTGTTCTCCATGTCCTCTAGACGAGCCTTAGAAGATGATCTTCAACTGCTGCATGTGCTAAACATGAGCTTACCTGCAGACCCTTGCCCGAAACCCTACATCCCAACCGAGTAGTGTTTTATTTGGGGATATTATGGTACCCAAGATAGAGTAAGATTACATCCTCCTTTTGGGTATAGTAGTTTATATACGAAATGCTCAGCCACCAAATAAAATCTGCTCGATTGCCTGCCAGGAGCTCCGACATGAACTGAAGCAACTGCGTCAGCTGCTTTGAGGGGGTTACACAAAGCAGAAAAAGAGCAGTCGTGCAGGTAGCATTTTGGAGATAAGAGGGAGCCTTAGCTTTCCAGAGCCTTGGTTGCAGCCATAATCCTTACACAACCCCATATAATCCTTACATATCCCTATTTACTCCCAGAATCCCCCACATGCCACATTCTGCCATGGCATTCTGGCCTTGCCTTGGCTTAAAGCGTCAGGGTTAGGGTTTGGGGTCAATCGTAGCTAAGAAGCGGCGATGGACTTCAAAGAGGCCTTCAACATGCTGACTGCACCTACCTCTCCTGGCCTCTGGTTAGCTGGGAATGAAGGAATGGAAAAGGATTTAGGGTTTAGGGTTTAGGGGGGTTTAGGGATCGAAACTACTATAATGGGTATGTAGGGAGTAGTATAAGGATCCATTCTTTCATTCCTAGCTAACCAAAGGCCAGACAAAGCACTTCTCCCGCCTCTGCCTCAGGGTGACTGGCACTGCAGCCAGTGCGGCGACCATCAGCTCATGACTCAGGTTTTCTCATCTTTTCTAATTGGCCTTTGGTTAGCTGGGAATGAAAGACGGGATCCTTATAGCAATCCCTACATAACCCATGATGGTAGTTTCCATTTTCTTTTCCATTTCCTCATTCCCAGCTAAGCAGAGGCTAGCTAGATGTCAAGTTCTCCCTAACCAGACTTGGGAGTGCTATCCTCCAAAGACACAGTCTCAGGTTTGCGCGCAACACTACATGCCGCAAATGTGGTGCACCGCGAGAAGTGCGCCAGCTCAACTGCTTCTTTAAGGATGAACAGGGGCACTTCGGGCATCGTATGGGATTATACTTACACAAGAATTCTACGGGTATATGTCGGGAATTGTAGGGATGTGAAGGGTTAGGGCAGCGCTTCAAGATTAAGGGTGTGACAAAAAATGAAATGGTAACTGCGCTTGTTCAGTGGTTTATACCGAAATCCCTGATCCCCTAATCAAAACTCATCCCGATATAGTAGCATTGCATCTCTAAACCCTAAACCCTAACCAAACCCATTAAAACCCCAAACCCTAACTAAACTCATAAAACCCTAAAACCTGAAACCTAACTAGACTAAACCCATAAACCCTAAACCTGAACCCTAACTAAACCCATAAAACCCTAAAACCTGAACCCTAACTAAACCCATAATTAACCGAACATGTTGTGTCAGCCTGCCAGGGTGGTGCCTCGCGAGGCGGCAGATCGATGCAGGCTGTGCCGCCGCCTACAGCTTCGGACTCAGTCTACCGTTTTGGGTGTTCGTCAAAATTATGGTCCCTTTTTGGATGCCTATTATAATACGGCACCTAATATTTGGGGTATCCATAGGGGGGCCATAATTTTAAACAACCACCCTTTTGGGCGTAGGGTTTAGGGTGCTGGTACTCGCCTCCCTAATGAATTTTCTCACTAACATATGGGGGCTCCCCAAATTAGGTGTACTTTTTGGGGGGGTCCCGAATGAGGATTATAGTATTTGGATGCCTAAATTGGGTTTAGGGTTTAGGGAAACTCCCATATAAAGCTACTCTATTGGAGTTGTTTTTGACAGGCAAGGGTGTTTAATTCGAGGGAGAGTTAAGCTTTCCATCCAGCCCACAGTCTTGTGCTAGACTCGTCGAAAGTAGCCAGCGCAGCCTTACCTTCGGAATTTTTCCTATGCTTGGATACCAGCGCGTGGGCCCAATGAGCCTTACGTAAAACAAATGAGTCCGAGGAGGACTGGTTTAGGTTTATATACGACCGTTGGACTTGGATAGCTGCATAGTCCGATGCCGGTCAGTTCATGAAGCCGGCAACATGCGCATGGTGTTTTTTCAGTCACGCATCGTGCTGACTCAGCTGCAAAACAAAGCTATGAGGCACCCGTAGATAGCCAAAAGCTGTTTCTTGCGGTGCGTGATGGAGAGCACTTCCTGGCGGGGTCACGGGTCTCCAACACTGCAGGGTCACTTTCTCATGGGCAGAGCCCGGGCTCCTCGCATTGCACGAAAGCAGGTTTTTCTGATTACAACTCCAGGTCATCCAGGTTTCCGCCACGCGCGTGCAGGTACGGAAAGTGCCGCCAAACAACACATGAAGCCATCCCCGATGTTAAAGAAGTGAGCGGAGACGCTTGATTTCGTGTAGCAGCTTTTTTTGAATAAAAGGATGAATAAATGCGGAGCCATGGATTGGCAAGACCTTGAACGTTGGCACGCGCATTGAAAGCCCATTTGCGAAAGCTTTGTTGCTCTTCCCGTGGCTGCCGTTGCTGTTGAGGTTAAAAAGGTTTCTGCAAGTCCCCGAGTTATCACAAGTTCCACTCCCTTTCCTCAGGCGGGTGGAGACTACAAGCAGGGAGACTGGATCTGCTCGGAGCCTAACCTTGCCAAGCAGCACCGCACGCAAGCGGATGCGATACCGACTTCAATGCGACTTAGGTGCTGACTGCGGGGATCATCAGCAACCTGCTCGCAACTATGCTTGAGACAGTGACTATGGCTACCAGCAGTTGGGAGAACGAGCAGCATGTGTCTGCTCCTTGCGAGAGTCATTGGAGATCCGATGTCAATCAGGTTTGCCCGCAACTCAACTTGCCGTAAATGCGGTGCGCCGAGACCCGCCGCTCGGCACAACTGGCTACCTGGAATTCTTTGCTTAAGTGTGTTAATGAACCATGGAATAAGCCATGAAATGACCACAGTTTTCTGTGTTACCTGTTACATGTCCATCTCATGTTCCATTTTAGTTCCCGTGTTTGATTCTCCATTTTTGCAACTTGGGCTTTTCCATAGTATTAAGTACCTCCTCATATGCCCCTATATAACCCTCAGCCCTAACCCTAAGAAACCCTAAGCCTTTAACCCTAAACCATTAACCCTAAAAAACCCTAAGCCCTTAACCATAAACCCTTAACCCTAAGCCCTTAACCCTAAACCCTTAACCCTCTACTGTAACAGTGGCAAGCTGCAAACTCCTTTCCGAGTGGAGGTAAGAACCCCCTGTCGGTGCGGCAGACATCAAAAGTCCGAGGGGTTGTAAAAAGAAAAAAAACCTTTACCCTATTGGCTTCGCACAGGCAGAATCCGGCATGCCTGGTCGGGGCGGAATGCCGGCCATTGGCCAGAGCCAGGGATTGGCTCAGAACTCTTCGTTCAAGGACCCGAGCTTAGTCCTGCCAGACCCCCTAAAGGATCCCAAAAATAGAAATACAGGATGTATATGGGTGGTTGTCAAAATTATGGTCCCTTTTTGGGTCCCTATTATAGTACGGCACCTTATATCTAGGGTACCCGAAAAAGGACCATAATTTTGACGACCACCCATATGTTGGGGTCATATAGGGATGATGGAAAATAAAAAGGAAAGTACTATATTGTAATAGAGTATGTATTGGGGTTATATCCCCCTAAAGGATCCAACAAAGGACCCCCCCCCCATATGAACCCATTACCCATCGGGGAAACTGGGATTATTAGAGGGTTCCATTTTTTGGATCCTTTAGGGGGTCTGGGTAAGGGTCCAAGTGCCCTAAGAAAAGGGGGTTCAGGATCTTATGGTTTAGGGTTTCCCAAAGCCACACAGCTTAAATGTTTAAACCCTCATTATTCGGGTACTTGGACCCTTAGAGTATCAGCTCTCCTCTCTAAGAAGGGCGGGCTCTCAGAGATGTGGTAGTTTCCCAAAATAGGGGACCCAAATATAGACCCCCAAATACTATAATCCTTACTATTAGGACCCCCAAAAAGGTACCCCTAATTTTGGGAAACCCCCATGTTGGGCTCGAGGCTGGTGACTGGAAATGCCCGAGATGTGGCGATCATCAGTCTTGCCCTGAGGGTTTAGGGTTTAGGTTTTAGGGTTTAGGGTTTAGGGTTTAGGGTGTTTGGGGTTCAGGGTTTAGGCTTCATGGGGTGGTCCGAAGGATAGCTCCTAGGATGTATGCTCCCCCTTAAGTAGAATACAGAATTGCCCAAGATCATAAGCCCCATATATCCCATATTCTATCTACCTAAGGGGACTATGGTATAAATTGTAGCATCTCATAGTATATTAGCATATTTTGTAGTATATTCGGGTCCATCTATAGTAGCGCAGATACCAGTAAGAATACTTATCATAGCTAGTACAGATGTAGGTAGAGTACCATAATAATCCGATAATAGCCCTATACCATCATTATACCCCTATAATAACCCTACATAGATAGAATAACCCCAGAATAACCCTATATACAAATAGAAAGTCGCGTTCCTTTGCCCAGGTTTTCGCGCAACAGTACATGCCGCAAGCCAGAGCCTAGGTCAGGGGGACTTAGCCAGACCCCCTAAAGGATCTAAAAAATTGAAGCCACCCAAAATGAACCCACTACTACATTTGGGAAACTAGGGGATTATGAGGAGGTTCCATCTTTTGGATCCTTTAGGTGGCCTCTGTAGCAAGTACATTATCTAACCCCTGTGAGCCATATGAGCTATAGTCTAAACTCCTTAAAGGTCGGTTATATAGGGGATTACTGTTGGGACTCTTATAGGGCTTATTAAGGGGGATACTAGGAGTTTACACTACAGCTCATATAGTAGCCTCACTTATGCCCCTCAATAACTAATCGACTTACTAAGACACCCCGGACCTTCCAAGTAGCCTTGGCGGCTGCTTCAAGATACCTGAACCCTAAACCTCAAACCTTAAATTCTGAAAACAGACCGAAAAAAGAGTCTGACAAGAAGATAAATGAAACTTAGACCTAAACCCTGAATCCTTATCCCTAAACCCTGAACCCCCCAACCCTGAACCCTCACGTAAACCCTGAGCCGCATGGCTCAGGTGTGGTGAGCCCAAGCCTGAAGATGGGTATGGAGACCTGGCGGCTCACCCAAATTACTTGGAGGCTCTCAGAGGGGGGGGGGGGGGCTTAGGCAATAGATTGATCATGGAAAAGAAAACGAAAGCTACTATATAGGGCTTAGGGTTTAGAGTCTGGGGGGCTGCGTGAGTAGGTTAATAATGGCGATTGATATCTGGCAAATGGTAACCCTAAACTCTATACCCTAAACCCCTAAAACCTATACCCTAAACCCCTAAACCCTGAACCCCTAAGCCTAAACCCTAAACCCAAATCCTCAAACCCAGAATTTTTCAGCAAACTTACTAAGGCAGATGCGCTGCCAGCCCAGAAATACCTGGATCAAGCAAGGGCCTTGATAAAGGCGGAACCCTCAGACTACTTGAAATGTGGGATTGGATAAGGATGTAGGCGTTTAGGCTTTAGGGTTCAGGGTTGAGGGTTGGGTACATTCGGCCAATAGTGGAAATCGGAAGGAAAATGAAATGGAAGCTGCGATTAGAGGGTAGTTTAAACCTCCTTTTCGGAGATCTGTAATAAGGGATGCAGTATCCACAGGGGCCCCGCTTGGGGACATTCTCATACTGCACAGAAAGTCAAATATGTGAGAATTTCTCAAAATCGGTCGGTTATGATCCCTTGCAAGGACGCCCATAACCCTCTCTCAATTTCCAGGGGCGCGCTGTTTTGAGAAATCCCTCTTCCCTAGACCCAAAATCCCCGAACCCTCAAACACCAAACCCTTGAACCCCAAACCTGAAACGCCTCAACCCTACTAAACACTACTTGTAAGACCGTAAACTCCACGTTCAAAACGCACGCCCTCAAACCATTAAAGAAAATACAACCCAAGGCCCTCAGACAATCAAAAAATACAATCCACCCCACCCGCAATAATAGATAACGAGATTAATAAACAATAATGATAATAAATCACGACAACAATAGTAGATCAAAGGCTGGGCTGGCACCTCGCGGATCCGTTGCATCGGCGCTTCCGGCGGGTAGGGAGGCTAACCTTGGCTCAGGCCATGGGAGTGTCAGGGGCCGCTTTGAGAGGAGGATATAGGGGTTATAGGCTCCATATTGGGTTATAGGGTTTTAGGGTTATAGGGTTTAGGGTTATAGGGTTTTAGGGCTTGAGGGTTTTAGGGTTTGAGGGGTATATGTTGGGGTTATATTGGGATAATGGCAAATAGAATGGAAACTACCATGTGGGGTGTAGGTTTATAGGCTCTATATTGAGGCTATCTTGAAATGATAATAATAGAGTGAAAGCCACAATTTAGGGTTTAGGGTTGAGAGTTACTGGGCTGCTCTTAGAGGAGGATACTGGGGTTAAGGGTTATAGGGCTGTAGGGTTCAGAGCGTTCAGAGGGTTAAGGGCCTTTAGGGTTACAGGGTTTAGGGTTACAGGGTTTACGGTTTTAGCGTTTGGGGTTATAGGCTTATAGGGTTATAGGGTTTAGGGGTTTAGAGCATTGCAGAAGAATGTATCTTACTTGTAGACACTGCTCATGTGATGCAGGTTTCAAGCCAGGCGACTGGACCTGCTGCCAGCTGAGCATGTTGAGAAAGAATGCCGGGAGGTTCTCGAAACAGTCTTTTATGCATATCATTTCGAGAAATCCTCCTCTCTTTCTGCAAGCAGCATGCATCGATCGCTCATAAACTTTGGAGCGCCTAGGTCCGAGTTGTGAGAGCCTCATTTTTTGCAGGAGCGTTCGACATCAAAGCCTCAAATAAGCCATTACGAAAACATTGTACCAGGTGGCGACCATCAGTTCGGACGTAATCAAACCTGCCGAAAGTGTGGGACTCCCAAGCCGCGGGCTAAGTTGCTATGCATTAAGATGTGCTCACAATGAAAGCATCAGAACAGGACTCAGAAATGTGGTGCTGCCGTGGGCATGCCTTTGCTGAGGCCAGCCGACGTAAGTCGGGAGCTGAGGAGCTTCCAGCAGTCAAGATTGACCTTTTCCCGCAGCCAACTGCCTTTGTTGGATCTGACGCTGCATGACTCAGGTGCGTCGCAGCATATAGCAGCACTGCAAAGCGTGCCACACCTAGCTATTGCGCGTGTGAACTGCGAGAAGAGCCTGTGTCATTCTCCCAGGCAGCACTGGGGGGCAGAGACAGCGGAAGCAATTGACCCAGCAAAGAGCCGCAGGTAGCAGCTGGTCACCTTTTTTTGATCAGCTGAGGTGGACCGCGTATCAATGGTATCGCGGGTTCGCTGTTGGCTGGCATCCTGGATTTGCCCAACTGTGAACTGAAGATCGTCTGCAACGTGCTGCTGTTCAAGGCTGACATTCAAGCCCGTGCTGTTGATCGTGGGCCTCCTGTGAGTGGCAGCACGACGCTGAAGAACCTGGCAGTGCCAGCGTGCTTTCGCTAATCCCTGCGCTCACAGGTTTCAAGCCCGGTGACTGGACTTGCCTGAAGCTCGGGCTTCCAAGACTTCTTGATGACTCCAAGAAATCCAGACCTCAGGTACGGCCTGTGCCGGACTCAGCCAGATGCAAAGCAAGCCCAAGCCCAGCATCCCTAATCCTGAGTCAATTCACCCGGCTTTGACCAAAGGTGGCGACCACCAATTTGGGCGCAACGAGAGCTGCCGCAAATGCGGCGCGCCAAAGTCCTGCACCTGGAAAAACACATGAGCTACGTTCAGTCTTTGGATTATTAATGGGCCCTTGAGGGTGGACATGGGGGTCCCTCTTGTAGTTAAAAATAGTCCTGTATATATTCCCATTAATTTATGTAGGAATATGTGGGAAATTATGAGAATTTCGCGTTTGTGCCCAAGTGGAACATTGGACCTTCCGTTGACCGGATTTCCTTGTTACAAGCCAAGCTGACGCTTCAGTATAGTCTCAACAATCAAGTTATCCGTAT
>CAJNIZ010000988.1:12989-30092 GCA_905231905.1 Symbiodinium pilosum
TGTACAAAACCTAAACCCTAAAGCCTAAACCCTAATGGGGGGTCCATCTAAGAACTACCTTATAGTACTGGGCGGTGGCCTACCTAGCTTGTAGGTCTCTTTAAGGCTCTCTGCCGAGGCTCGAATATTGCCGTCGGGCAACATCGACAAGAACCCCTGCCGGACCAAGCTTCAAACCCCAGACCCCCAAAGGGATCTAAAAATTAGAACTCTTAGAAGATTATGGGGAATTATATAGGGATTAAATAAGATAAAATAGATCTATATGGGGGACTCCAAAGCCCCTTTACCATTACTATTGCTATTACTATTACTATTGATAATTTCCATCCACCCCTTGATAACAAGCATGCCCAGCAGATTACTTCTACGAATATCATGATTATGAGTCTTACGAATAGTAGTGGTACTATTGTCACCACTCTTCGCGACGAATGGTAAAAGGGGGTGGTGGCCAATTTCTCGGGGACGTGAATATGGACCTGAACATAGGGAGTCTTCTGCTCTGGGCTTAGGATCCTCAGTCCTGCTGTCTTGATATTCTTTACCCGATGGCCCTAACTCCTAGACACCAAACCCTACACCCTTAACCCTAAACCCTAAACCTTTGTCTCCCTTAGCAGCCCCGAAACAAACTGGAGCCCCTACTGTTGATTCAGGATTTGAGGCTTAGGATTTAGGGTTTGGGGTTTAGGATTTAGGGTTTAGGATTTAAGGTTTAGGGTTTAGGATTGCGGGTTTGATGGGCGGACTCCTGCATGACCCTAACTCTACCGAGATATCATGATTCCAAGGGTTTAAGTACATAGGCTCATACAGGATTTTGTCCATCAACCGCAGTATCAGCATGAACAATGGACTTCACAAACGCTTAACAGGGAATATCTGAGCTGGAACCTACCTCTCTGTTCCCGCAAATCAACATAGTAAGAGTAGCAATAACTGTTGTACTAATAATGGTAATAATCGTCATAAGACATGATCTCTGACTAAAGACTCTACGCAGGTACTGTCTGATCGTTAGCCACGATTGTAACTCACAAGCAGGTACTGTGAGTGTTATGTACACTGTACATGTTGGATAAGGATCATGCCAATCCAGTTGAACAGTGGTAGTTTGGGCGGTTAAGCCGGGTACCTAAACCCTAAACCCCTAAACCCTAAACCCTAAACCCTGAACCCTTCAAAAGGACTATGGCATCCCTACTTCAACTTCTCCCTTTGTGAGGTGAACCCAACCTGCCTCCACAATCTTGTCGATACCTGAGAGGCACGGTTCGGAGACGCTGAACAAAACAGTAGGTTAAGGGTTTATAGGGTTTAAGGGGTCTAGGGTTTATAGGGTTTAAGGGGTTTAGGGTTTAGGCTTTGGACTTCGGCTGCCGAACACGTAAGTTGTCATGGTACACAAATGATAATATTGTGATGGAGAACCACCTGAAAAGACAATGGACAATGAAATGGAAATTTGGGTCACATAGGGTTTCTTAGCAGGCGGTGCTTGTACTTAAAGGATCCCTGGTAACCTAGGACTAAGTAAAAAAGGTCTCCCTGTTTGAAGATAGCTTATTCAGGTCAAGAACTTAGGACCCCCAACAAAGCGAAAAAGGGCTTACGCAACACCCCTGGCAAACCATCTGACAAGCTTTGGGGAGAGCTACGGATCCACCTCCGTATCTCTGGATTAAGGGTATTGATGTCTAGGTTTCAAAGATTGGGGTTTAGGTTTAGGGCTTAAGGTCTAGGGTTTGGGCTTTAGTGTATAGTCCTGCAGAGAGGACACCAAATGTCTTTGTCGTTTGAGTCTGCATCACTTTAAAAAAGCCTGAGGCCCTGGATATCCTTCATACACCCGATGCAACCCATTAAACACATCTGTATACCGTCACATATACATATAGCATATCTATATATACATATATGTACATACATACCACCCATAAACACCCTGAACCCTTAATCCATGAAGCCTAAGAACTAATCCTTAAGCCCTAAGCGCCAAACCCTGAGCCCTAAACCGTAGACCTAAGCCCTATATAACCCCTAAATAGCCCTTATATAACGCTATAACCCTGTATAACCCCTATATAACCCTTATATACCCTTATATAACCCCACATATCCCCGATAAAGCCGTTATATAACCCCTGTAAACCCTACGCCGCATGGTCTGAGCTGCTGATCTTGGGAAGCAACTCAGGCCACCTCGCGCACGTCTGCATCCTCAGCGCAGATGTATATATGCTTACATTAGTTTTCATCGGGTTTTATAGGGGGTTTTTAGGGGTAATATAACGGTTATAGAGGGGTTATGTAGGGGTTGTACAGGGTTTATTAGTTTTACGTAATGGGGTTTTATAGGGGCGATATAGGGCTATATGGGTATAATGGAAAAGAAAATGGAAACTACTAGCTTAGGGTTTTAGGGTAATAGAGCTATAGTCTAAGCTCCTTAAAGGGGGTCATATAGGGGACTACTACAGGGGTTATTAAGGGGGATACTAGGAATTTAGACAGTAGCTCATAGAGGGTTAAGGTTTAGGGCTTATGATTTGGGGTTTGGGGTTTAGGGTTTCGGATTTAGGGTTTCGGGTTTGGGGTTTAGGTTTTTGAGGGAGGTTTCCCAAAGTTATGGTTCCCGAACAAGTGCTCTGGGGTTTTATATTGGGTCCGCATTTGTAGCAAAATACCATATATACTGAGATGTAGGGGTTTGTGGGGTATAAGGGTTTAGGTGCTTGGGGTTTTGGGCGTCGGAGATTTGCGGGTAGGGATCCGAGGGTTTGGGTTTTTTAGGCTAAGTTTTTTGTCTTTTGGGCTTTGGGGGCTTAGAATTTTTTGGAGTTTGGACCAACGGTAATAGGGGAGTTACCGACATGGGGAGTCTAAGTGTATCATGCCCGCGTACTATTAAGCCACCACCTCTCTAGTTTGCCCTCTAGTTTGCCCACTTATAGTTGTAATGCTGGGAGTGTTTATTTGGAGGGGGATGGGGGCTGCTATGGGCACATGATTTGGTAGTTTCCCAAAACTAGGGTACCCCAATATAGACCCCAATATACTATAGTCCTTATTATGGGGACCCCCAAAATGGTACCCCTAATTTTAGGAAACCCCCATTTTGGGGGGTATATGGTAATTTCCCAAAATAGGGGGACCCCAATGTAGACCCCAAAATACTAGAGTCCTAATTATGGGGACCCCCAAAATGGTACCCCTAATTTTAGGAACCCCCCCCTTTTGGGGGGTATAGAGGCAGCATGGAGTCATGTGTGGGGTGGTAAGGGCTTGTATTTTAGGCTCTTTACCTCGACCCACATGGCATACAACTGCCCAGCTGTAGCCGTAGCCCAGACCCCCGGGGGGATCTAAAAAATTAGATCCCCCATATAGACCCATTATAACCCCTATACAATCCTTATATAATTCCCCGTATGGTTCTAGGGGATCTAATTTTTAGATCCTTTTGGGGGTCTGGGAGCCGCCGGGGACACGGAAATACTAAACGCCAAGCCCTACACCAGCTTCAGTCCAGCTGTTTAACTTTAAGCACGTGAGCCATGGTCTAAACGTCTAGTATCCCCCTTATTGTCCCCCATAATAGCCCTGTATAATCTGCTAGTCAAAGTTGCGAGGTGCTACAGGTTGCGCGAGCTGGGTTTATGGCTGGTGTTTAGAATTCAGGGCTTTGGGTTTGGTCTCCAGAATTTACATAGTTTAGGGCATGTGGTTTAGACTCTAGGTTTTCGACTTTGGGGTCTAGGGTTGAGGATTTGAAGTTTCACACTTTCATGAGGGTTTGCAAGCCCTCTCCTACCAGTCCCAATAAACTTTCATGCGTTCAGAACTTGGGGCTCTTCAACATTTCCGAAGAGTAACGATACTTGCAAGGCTGGAAATCTACACTGCGCCAAACATTACATGTGCCACTCAAAGACTTAGAGGCCATTTTCCGGTGCCCTACTTAACACGGCAACTGCTACTTTGGGGGAACCTAAATCCGAGACCCTGCAAGTCTGTACTCCTTCGCTGCCTCGGCAGGAAGTTGGATGAGGTTTTAGGACTAGGTTTGAGGCAGCGATAAGAAAGGGAGCAGGGAAGAAAAAAGGAGTGAGGATCTAAAAGGGACGCAAGTTTTTGAGAAACTAAAGCAGCACTCACTCGCAAAACCTTAAACAAAGGGCCCAATCTTTTTGGGTTTAGGGTTCATAGGGTCCCATCATGAAAGTTTTTCCAAGCCTGATAAGCGCCACAACCCCACCACTTCTAGCTCCCACTGTTTAGGGTCTAGCCCCTCCCACCCCACCCCCCCCCTCCTGAAAAAACGCACTACCATGAACCAGCTTCACTCATGTTACCATTATTAAGAACGTTATTCCTACAATTCTTGACCCACATTATCCTAGGAAGAGAAAAGGACCCTAAATATAAGGAATCCCATACCCCAACAAGTATAAAGGATCCCTAACATTGATCACCCTATATAACCCCTATATACCTCCTATGTAGCCCCTATATACCCCCTATATAACCCCTATATACCCCCTATGTAGCCCCTATATACCCCCTATATAACCCCTATATACCCCCTATGTAACCCCTATATACCAGAATTACCGTTGCTATTATTGTTACTGTCTTGCCAACTCTCTCACTTTCGGGCCTTCCGAGGAGACTTCCTCCGCTGCACTTTTGGGAAACATGGAACCAAAGTCCCCCTGAAGTAGATAGAATGTGGGGTTTAGGGCTTAGGGTAGGGTTTAGGGTTTAGGGTTTAGGGTTTAGGGTAGGTTTTAGGGTTTAGGGAGTTGCCAAACATCATGACTTACTGGGGATTGGAAGGGAATGAGGAAGATGCCTAAGTGACCTATATAAGATAATCCCCTTAACCCCTACTAATCCCCAGTATCATAGTTAGCCCCATATACCCCATATTCTATCTACCTAAGAGGGGCTCAAATCCTTGAGGGTGCTTTCCATCATCATTTTACACGTTTCGCATACTCATGGGCTTAGGGTTTTAGGTTTTGAGGGTTGACGGTCCAACCCTAAGCCCTAAACCCTATTTAGGAATCACACGCTGTATGTTGCCAAGGCGCCACTGCAGTTGCGCATCGATGTGTGCGATCTTAGACCTTTCGGACTAGGATCTAAGCTTCTGGCTCTCTAAACCCTAACCCCCAAACCCTACAACCCTAGACCCTAAGCCCCTAAACCCTACGACCCTAAACCCTAAGCCCGTAAGTATAGACCCTCGATCTTCCCACGAAAACCTGCACCGCAGATAGGGATGTTAGAAAAAACACCAATGTACCTTTGGGATAATGGAATACAAGCTGGAAACAACTATTTAGGATTTAGGGTTTAGGGTACCTTTGATTACAACTTTAGGGGGAGTTAGGGTTTAAGGTTTAGGGTTTAGGGGTAGGCTATCACCTGGTTATACTTCAGGGTGTTCCTACCTAGTCCTACGCCCCATGAACTACTGTATCACCCCCAGTTTCCATTTCATTGTCCATTTCCTTTCCGTGTAATTCTCAGTCCCCAGTCCCCATATAAATGCTTATATGTTCCTACCTAGCCTACACCCCCAAAAGTGAATAGCGTCAGTTCTCAGCAGAAATAAAGCAATTGCTTGGGTACTGCTCCCATCCAGAAACAGTTGGATAACAAGATGCGCGTATACAAGGCCCCTAATATCACGGTTCCCTAGTAAACTTTTAATAGTGCGGTATCCTTTTCCTAATATTCAGCTTTAAAAAGGAGACCCCAAAATGAAAAGGGGAACCCCTATGATAGACTTGCCAAGCAATGCGATACAAGCCCTCGCGCTTACAAAAGTGCTTCTTCCGTTCCCCTGGACAGACCTTGATACACAGTTTAGGGTTATAGGGTTTTGGGTTATAGGCTCTATTAAAGAGGCGGTTACATCAGGGTTCAAATATACATAGACATACACTAGAGCATCAAATGGACAACAAAACAAAAAGAAAATGCAATGCAAACTGCAGCTACAGGATACCAGGGGCACAGCTACGTCCTTAAAAGTATGTGTTGAAATATGAGCTCCAGTCTGAACTCCTAGTATCCCCCGTAATACACCCTTTAGTAGTCCCCCTATATAATCCCCTTTATAACCACCCTTGAAGGAGTTTAGACTATAGCTCATTTTGCCTGAATCCCTTCAAAGGAAAGGAGCCCCAAAAAAGCCATGCTGCATGCTTTAGGGGCTGCAGGTAGGCTTAAATCCAGAAGTGGTCGCTCGCGGACACAAAGAATCAAATACAAGAATTTCAGAACTCCCTTGCCTGCTTCACACTCCCAAACCCTAAACCCTAGATCCCCGCAATATTTCTTCAGCACTAGATGCTGGGTTCATGCGTGAAACAGCCGTGTGTGCGCTTCATGGGAGAATTTTTGGTCATCTTGGGGCCTCCCCCAAACGTGAAAAAATGTGCCACATGTCACCTGGCTCATACGCCGGGAGTGGTACTTTGGAAGCCTAAACCCAAAACCCGCAAGTTTGGAAGCCTGAAGAACTACTACGTAATGTTACTATTTGTCCGCTGATACGTGAGTAAATATTAGTATAGTAATAATAGCAACAGTAGTAATAATAAACGCAAAAACAATAGTAGTAAACTTTGTTTAGTGCACTGACCATATTGTTCTCTTCTCCTGCTCATGTTTGATCAGGGGGTCGGAGTACATCCTATCAACACTGAAAACGTTTAGGCAGTTTAAGCCCCATACATAACCCCTTTGCTCGGGCATTTCTGAAAACATCCCCCTAACTAGCATCTCCCCCATGATCCCTTTATAATCTGTACGCCCATTTTGAAACACTCCTCTGTAGCGCCCCCACCCTAAACCCTAAACCCTAAAACCCTAAACCCTAAACCCGGAGCCCTAAACCCTAAACCCTTACACACAAAACCCTCAGCCACCGAGCTACACTCCCTGGTCGGGTATCTGCGACGATGGCGAGATCTCGCGAAGGAGCCCGGCCTCTGGGTCCTTGAGGAGGCTCAGGGCTTAGAATTGTTTTTGGAATATTGGGGGTATATTGGGATTTTATAGGAATATTAAGGTTATATTGGGACTTTATGGGGATATTAGGGTTATATTGGGACTTTTAATAGGAATATTAGGGTTATATTGGGGCTTTATAGGGATATTAGGGGTATATTCGGATCTTATAGGGATATTGGGGGTTATATTGGGACTTTATAGGGATATTGGGTGTATGTTCGGATCTTATAGGAACATTGGGGTTATATTGGGACTTTATAGGGATATTGGGGGTTATATTGGGATCTTATAAGGATATTGGGGGTTATATTGGGGTTATATAGGAATGTTAAGGTTATATTGGGGTTAAATAGGAAGATTAGGGTCATGTTGGGGTTATATGGGGATAATGGAAACTTCTGTTTGGGGTTTAGGATCTACGGCTTCAGGGTTTAGGGTGATGATCCCCCAACAATGGAGAATCAAATGGAAAAGATAATGGAAATGAAATGGAAACACCATAGGATTGGGGTTTAGGATTCAAGGGGCCTGTTCTCGGGGTGGGGTAGGCTTAGGGGGGTTTAGGGGCTTCAGGGTTTCAGGGGCTTTGGGTGTCTTAAGGGTTCAAAATTGTAGAAAACGCAAAGCAAACGGAAGCTGGAATTCAGGGCTAGATAGGTATCTGACGAAAGACTAATGTTGTCTAAAATACTAGTTATGGCTTACTGGTGATTCGGGAGTATAGCCCCTATATGAGCATATATGAGCTATAGTCTGAACTCCTAGTATCCCCCCTAATAACCCGTATAGTAGTTCCCTATATAATCCCCTATATAACCCCCTTTAAGGAGTTTAGATTATGGCTCATATATAATCCCTATAATGCTATATTAAACTGCCTCATTCCCTATTTCCCCCCGGTAAGACAAGAGACTCTGAGAGGTCACCTGGGGAGCCCAGGTACCCATATAGTAGGTTCTTGGGTTACAGATAGTATATTAGGGTTTAGGGTTTAGGGTCTTAAGGACAGGAACCCAATATATAGGTAACTGGGCTTCCAGGGTCACCTGGTTATTCTTGCCGTCTGCCCTACCGAACGCAAAGGGGGGGTAGGGTCTGGGCTTTCCACCTACGTTGCTCGTAGGATCTGAGGTTGCCAAGGCCCCCTGTTAATGACCCCCTGCCGTGGCGAGTGGGCAGTTATTCCATGATTAACCAGACACTCAATTATTGGAATTACGCACCGAGGCATTCGATTTCTGAATTACAGCATCCCCCAGTACCCTCCCAAGAATACGGCAATGCTGTTCCCCTTGTTTGAACAAGGATCGAGTTCGAGAAGGTCAAGTAGGTAAGCCTAAGCCTTGAAACCTGTTTTATTGAGCCCCGAGCAGTGATCACAAAACCCGGGGACGTAACGCCATACACTAGACACTGCACCCCACACCTGACTAAAATCCGATGTAAACCGCAAATCCCAAACCCTGAACAACTTGTATGCCCGGGCTCGTAGAAAAAGTCGTAGACATCGTGCGTCCAATTCTTCAGGTGCACTTCGAAGCCCGTTACCCTGGTCGACATGTGATGCGCTTAGGCTTTGGGATCAATCTCCAGGAAGCAGATTGTAGCTTCATCAAGGTGTATTGAACCAGAGTGTTACGTGCTACAAGGGAGCCACACGTGGTTGCAGGGCGTAGGGGAACAACATTGATCGGATCTTGAGACAAGACACCGAAGCCAGCAGAGAAATCACACCACTCAGGTTGGCATCTAAAGGCCCCTCAGCCCTAAGCAGTAAGTCAAAACACGGTCGTCAGTGGGTACTCCGCAACAAACCCACAAACATCATCCAAGCAAACCATGGCTTTCTGTTGAGCCGACCCTACATCAATGATTCCAGCCATCACAAAGCTTGTCGGCTGCTGGGAGACACAGAAGGCTTCAGAGCAAAAGGTGCTGCAAAGTGTTCCGGGAGCTTCAAATTGCCACAAGGAATGTTAGACATAGCGGTGAATCAGGCTGGTGGTCAAATCTCGTTGCCTAAACACTTTGCGACAATCCCGGTACCCATTCATAAGAGCTACAGTCTAAACTCCTACGAGTGGTATTCGCCTTAATAACCCCTATAATACTCCCCTATATAACCCCTTTAAGGATAAGGACTCCTGTGTATCACTCCACAGAGTCGGGATCCGCCCTGAACAGGCCACGAACCGGCAGCAGACCAGACAACACAATGAACTACCAAGTTTTTGGGGAGCCCTTACCATCTTGCCGTCTGGACACCAGAGCAAAGGATATCCCTAAACCCTAGCCTAAACCCCCGAATCCTAAACCCTAACTCCGAAACCCCAAAACCTCTATAACCCCTGTATAGTCCCTAGCCATAGCGATATTTTCTTCTTATCTATTTGTAAAATCCCTAACCCTAAACCCCTTGTTTTTTGCAAAGCTACGGGTCTGCATACTGCTCCACGCTGGTCGACTCAATGGTCAGATGAGGCTTCTGCACCCCGAAGCCTTCAGTGCTTAGGGTTGTTCAGGGTGGAGGGCTTGGGGTGTGGAGGTTTGTGCTTTGGGGCTTGGGTTTGGAGTTTAGGATTTAGGATCTGGGGCTTTGGCTTTGGTCTGAAGTGGCAAATTCAAGAGAGGGCCGGACAAGAAGATAATTTAGTTTTGTTTGCTTCCGGGGCTCCGGTTTCCAATCCCCCAAATGAGGACCGATCATAATGGTGATAATAGTATTAATACCAATAAGTATACTACTAGTAGCAGTAATTATAATACGAATAATACGAATAGTACTAATAATGCTACTAGTAGCAATAGACCTCTACATGACTCCCTACTCCCTTAGGGGTTACAGGTTTAGGGTTTAAGGCTCAGGGTTTGGGGTTTAGGGTGTATGGGTATTCCAAGGGTTCACAGCCCTCAGCTAGGAGTATCCCTAAACCCTAAACCCTAAACCCTAAACCTATCCCAACTGAAGAAATTTACACTCCGATTGGCTCAGGCTCGCAACTGGGCGTCCCCTTCTGTGAGGAACCCTCAAGAGCATCTGCTTTCTAAATCCCAAACCCTCAAATCCTACATCCCAAACCTGGACACTAGGAACCCTTAAGCGGATCTACCCACAAAACCCAATACTCCTGAAGGAATATACCTTAAACCATATGAAGGTGCGTAGTATAACTTAAGGTACATTCCATAATCAAAGGATGTTGGGCTTTCTGGGTACTTTTCTAGATCCTCTCAACCCTAAACCCTAAACCCTAAAGAGGTCTGGGGCAGGAATAGGATGAAGCCGAGCGACGCGGACCATAGAGCTTCACTCCCACTAGAGCTTGCCTGGGGGAGGTATTTGGTACTTTCCCCAAATAGGGGAACCCCAATATGGACTCCAAAATACCACAGTCCTTATTATAGGAACTCCCAAAATGGTATCCCTAATTTTGGGAAACTTCCATTTACTACGGTGGGCGCTAAAAATCCTGCATGACCCTAAGTAACCTAAACCGTGGGAGTTATGGTACTATAGTATACTAAGGTCATGCAGGATTTCTAGTATCAACAGTAGGGTACGTCAGGAAGTGCTGTGCAACTATCGTTTTATGGCTATATGGGGATCATGTAGAGATGATATAAGGATTAGCGGTAGTTTTTTGAGAAAAAATACCCTAGCCCTGTGCAGGGGGATGCATGCATGTGTAGGATTTAGCCTTTAGGGACAATAGATATCTGCGGTACAGGACACCCTAACTACCCTTAACAAGGGCCGGTATAGGTCGTATTTGTAGGTATTAGTGCTCCATAGACGGTACTTGGTTTAGGGTTTGGGGCAGAGGGGTGTTAGGGGTTTAGGGGTAGGCATGAGCGTATGCAAAGTACTCCTATAACTAACCCATTCCCCCGTTCCTCGTCGAACACGAATATGTTTGAGGGCCGAGAGCCCTCATAAAAAACTGTACATGTAGAATGTAGACGATATGGAAAGTACATGTTATGCAGCGTTCTTGATTTCAAGGCGTAGAAGTTTGGGTTTCGTGGTTCAGGGTTCACGTAAGGGTTCGATCGTTTTGTAGGAAGTATGGTGTAGACATGCGGTAGAGATGGCGTACTGTACGGGTTCTGCAGCCAGAGCTATTCATTCTATTCGCTCTGAAGCCAGGCTTTTACCTTGTTGCATTGGCCTCAGACTGTTCGGGCTTAGGGTTTAAGCTTTTGCGTGTTCAATCGGTAGGCACATGGAGGACGATCCTGACACATCTCCAAGTCAACCAAACAGCTTGTCTTAGAAAGTTAAGCTGAAAAGAATTTAGTTCAAGCTATGAGGATACTGTACAGTATCCACTTATTCATCTAGCTATCTATCTACCTATCTATCTCGATACCTGTATATATCCACACACACATATATATATATAATACCACCTGTCGTGTTGCGATAATTCATCACCATCAGGTTCTTCTTCTTCACCATCATCACCATCGTCATTATGTGCGACGTGCATACTGCTACTGTAGAGTTCTCATGCCAATACATTGAATGTATCTAGTGGCTGTATACTTCCTTACACTATAATAACATGATAATGACAATATATGAACTATAGTCTAAACTCCGAGTATCCCGCTTAATAGCCCCTATAATAGTCCCATATATAATCTCCTATACATATACATATATACCCCCTTCAAGGAGTTTAGACTATAGCTCATAATGTGACCCTGATCCCTACAAACTACCCTATAATCCCTATATACCCCTTTAAAGGGACCTAGGGTTTCCATTTCATTTTCCATTTTCTTTTCCATTTGATTCTCCATTATTATTGGAGGTTCATATGATGTCCAAGCTCTGAACCATGCATCCCTAGTTGTGTCCACAAGTTTGGGATCCTTTTCTACTCGCAATATGCCCTATCAATTCCGGGCACATACTTAGGACTAGCGGCCGTTCGAAAGCCCATGCCCCAAACTCTAAGCCCGACCTGTAAATCCCCTGCGACGGAAAAAAGCCGTTCAATCAGGACGAAAAATCATCCTCGCATAAAATCTGTCCCCTTTGATGGTCCCTGCAGAATCTGTTTCTGATCAAAATCTGCCCGCTTTGAAACTCCATGCTGCACCAAATTCTTTGAGGAAGGAAGGAGATGAGAATACCTACAAACTACTCCATAATCCCTATATACCCCTTTAAAGGGACCTAGGGTTTCCATTTCATTTTCCATTTTCTTTTCCATTTGATTCTCCACATCACGATGCAAGTCCTGGCTGAAAAGCCCGGGTTTAGGGTTTAGGGGTTTAGGGTTTAGGGTTTAGGGCCCAAGTAAACAGATGATGCTTGCTGATCAGCGCGCTTCCTTGCCTATAGAAAGGCTCGGGAGTCAGTCGCGTGATTGAAGTTCGGTTTTCAAAGACTGCTGAAAAATGGTCGCTTTCCAAATCTGAAAAACCCGGTCGTGTTCCAAACAAAATCCTTTTGTTGGGATTTTGTTGGGATGGGGTAAGACTTTCTTGCCAGCATTTTGTTAGGCACATATGGTTTTGGTACGCTTTTTACGGTTTTCCATCCTCAGCCTGGAATTCCAACAAAAGGATTTTGTTGGAATATAATGGAGAATCAAATGGAAAAGAAAATGGAAAATGAAATGGAAACCCTAGGTCCATTTAAAGGGGTATATAGGGATTATACAACATTTCGCCAACATTTTGTTGCGTTTGAGGTGTGGTTGTCGGGCTGTCTAAACTTATTGCACGTATCCGGCCATTTCTGTTTCCTAAAGGCGTTTCCTAAGGGAGGCTCGGGGTCAGCACGCATCGGCCTTCAAGAGTTGGATAGGCCCTGCGTCTGATCTGGAATGTTCTCAGGGAGGGTTGGACTTCGGGATTCAGGAGGATTTGGCTTGGGAGAGATAGGGCCTTTTTAATTGACGAGCCTTGCATGTACAGTGTAGTACTATACACTGTCAGCATGGGATTGGTAGAGTGTTTTGCAAGCCTCTGAACCCAATCCATTTGAAAAATGGTCGCTCGACAGAAACCTACAAAATATTACAAAATCATTTTAAACCAAATCACGGCCTTCTATCATAAAATCCGGATTTTTGCATGGTTATAGACGACTTTGTCATACTTCTGTATCACCAGGTGCACATATATGTAACCATTTATCTATCTATCTATATCTATATGGTCGCGCGCTGTGCATTCCCAGCCCCCTCCCTCCCCAATGGTATCCACCCCACCCGAGCAATGATATGTTTCAAAAGTGCCAACCGTCACAGGGATGGCGCCCTTCGGGCTCGCGATCCTCGTAACTGTCGTTGTATTTGGCGCCTCAAAGCCTCCATCCTCGTAACTGCCGTCACTTTTGGCCCCTCATGGTTTCATAGCGCTTCAAAAGTACCAACAATCAGTAACAGGGATCGGAGCGGTCCTCATCGCCATCCTCACAACTGTCATCACCTTTGGCCCCGAACGTTTTTGTCGCGCTTGCAAAGTACCAACAGTCACAGAGATCGGGGTGGTGGTTCTCTTCTTATTTAAACCTTGTATAGAACCGTGAAACCTTCTTGAAACCTTCTGTGCACCATTTATAAACCTTCTATGAACACTATAAGTCCACTATCTTCCGATAAACCTAATGTAGACAACAAGACCCAATTGAAGGAGTTTTCATGTGGGTAGTTACTACGTGGGTACCTTTATGTAAGGCTTGTATCGGGGCACTAGGGCTTCATAAGGGCTATGTAAGTAGGCTTACAGGGGGGAAGCTACCCACCTCACCTCACCTGAAACTTCCTTAGAATAAGCCACAGGGGGGATCGGGGTAATGGGTTCTGAATCCTCGACAAACAGTGCAAACCCTTTCTAAACCTTAATTTACCCCAAACACAGGCCACGGGACCACAGGGGGTGTGCGTGGGTGGGGGGGAGGGGGTGGTGTAGTCTCATCCTAATTTTTCAGCTAAGAAGATAGCCAACATACCATGGGGGGGAGGGGCGTGGGCTAGGCGTGACCAAATTACATATGCATATATATATATATCCCCATATATCCTAAATAACTCCATATATAACCCTATACATATATATATATATGTATGTACATAGTCCCATATACCTATACATCTATATATATACATAGTCCCTTTTAACCCAATGTATGGAACCTCCCAAATTGCCGCCGAAACTCCGCAAGATCTCGCTGGTCTTGGCTTGCTCGAAGAGAAGGTACAATGACTAAGCAGGCGTAGCAGGCGTAGGGTTTAGGGTTCAGGGTCGGGAGTTTAGGGGATGAGGGTTTATAGGCACTTATAGGGGGTATCTAAGGATTTATAGGGATATATAGGGATGTTTAGGGCAGAGGTCTTGGAATTTATTATCCCAAACTAACATGGGCGGTGCCGCAACTTTTGCGATGTTCAGGCGGAACAACCGCTTTCACCAACCCTTCCGCGAAAGCTTCTGCGGAAGCAAGGTTTGCTTCCGCGCATTTGCTTTTTTTGCTTTTTTTACCCGGACGGCCGTTATCACATAAACTTTCCCCAGCCCATGGTTTCGCATGGTACTGTATTGGACTAGTGGTGTGCAACTAGCCTGCAAAAGAGGGATGGGGGATTTGGCGGGAACTGCGACAGTGCACTTCCGCGAGCCTTCCGCGCAGCCTTTGCAGATGTCTCGGTCTGGACTTTCAATTCTACCGTCAGGCATGGTGGACAGTAAGAGTTTCATTCAAGCCTGTAGGTAGACTTCAGCTTTCCACGGCACATGAGCTAGAAACGTGTTTCGAATGGTCAAAACTACTTGTTTCAGGCATCCACAACTTAAAGCTTTCTCCCGTCCCTTACCAAACCACTTGAACCTCGTGAAAAACTGGGAGTTGTTGTTTGACATGAGTACGAGGTGCTACGAAACTATCCAGAGAAGAAATGCCATCGGACAACACCCCTTTCGCGAGTATGCCGTCAAGTCTACGTTTGCATGACAGCTTCCACGGGTGCAACTGTAGCTTCCGCACCCTCACACAGAAAGCTGTGACCGCTCACCTAGCACTACCTCTAGTGCCGAGGGTTTTTGTCTCTTCTCACATGGAGCCCCAAAAGCAAGCCTCTCTAGACTACAGTCCTTGTGGCAGGGGCCTACATGGGGTGCCATGTTAGCTTTGGTCATGCTTGAGGTTTCCCTGTTCAGGCTTTGGGTACTAGACTCGCCATGATTTCCAATGCTAAGGGGACTTCGAACTTCGAGCGATGCAGGATTCTTGATTGTGAACAGGGGTGTGGGCGTTCGATCTGCCTTGGCAAATCACGAAGAATAGAGGGTCTCAAGGGGTCGTCCAAGGTAAGCCCGTGCGTGTGGATGACGAAATCCATTTCAGAGGGATAAGGGCCAGGCTTTCCAATCACCCTAAACCCTAAACCCTAAACCCTAAACCCTGAATCCTAAACCCTAAACCCTAAACCGCTCACAAGCTCAGCACCCCAACGAACTTTGCACTTGTAGCAATCAGGCTGGGTTGCTGCTCTTGAACTGAAATACGTAGATTCCCCTAGAAGAGAGAACCCCACCTAAGGTAACCTAGTCGAAGTTCCTTAGCATGGGGACAATGACTCTGCCCTAGCTTTGGACAGTGAATGCGGGGTTGTAAACTACCGGTTGTTGGGGTCCCGATGAACGATGAATGTTGCATCGGGTTTAGTGAAGAGACCTTGAACAATGTGCTTTGCCGCTGCTTACTCCGTTTCAGGCCTTTGTTGGGAAGACCTTGAATAATGTATTTTGGGGCCCTATAAATACGGGACCGAATCCAGACCATCCCTTTCAAGCAATCCCCAAGGCCTCCCTTGACCCTTAGTGGCGCGGGAGCCTTTCTAAGGACATCCAACTTCTTTTTTTAAAGAACACCTGCTTTTCTTGGGGGGTGGGTATAGAGATTAAACCCAGTGCCGCATTATACTACCGAATAGGTAGGAACCATAATTTTGACAATCCCCCCAATGCGCAAGGAAAAGACGCCTATCCATTGCGACTCTTGAAAACACCAATTAAAAGACATCACCCCTAAACTCTAAACCCTAAACCCTAAACACCCCGCAACCCCAGAGCCCTAAAGCCACACAAAAAGATACTAAAAGATCCCTACCTTCGAAGCCTAACCCTATATCCTAATGTAAACCCATGATTAATAAACTACCTGCTTTTGAAGCGCCTGACTAATCGCTTCCCCCTATAAGAAACGCACCCCCCCCCCCAATAATAAACAATCCGGGGGCTCAGAGATCATTTATTGTTAGGGTGGACATTTATTGAAAGAATTTGGTAGGGCTGAATTTAAATTCCTGCAAATTCTAAAGTTGATTCAAATCTTTGAAAATCAATTGAAATCGAATTAAAATCCCGTTAGAACCAATTGAACTTTTATTTGAAATTCCTTTGAAAATCAATTCAAAGAATTAAAATCCCGTTAAAATCAATTGAAATCTTATTTAAAATTCTTTTTGAATCAGTTGATATCGAAGTAAAGTTCCTTTCAAAATCCGTTGAAATCGAATTAGAATCCCGTTAGAATCAATTGAAATTTACTTAAGTATTGTTCTAAAATCAGTTGAAATCGAATTAAAATCCCGTTAGAACCAATTGAAGTTTAATTATTGTGCTAAAATCAATTGAAATCGAATTAACATCCCATTAAAATCAATTGAAATCAAATTAAAATCCCGTTCAAGTCAATTGAAATCGAATTTAAAATCCCGTTAGAATCAATTGAAATTTGATTAATAAGATTTCTTTTCAGATCAGTTGAGATCGAAATAAAATCCGTGAAAATCGAATGACATTTAATCAAAAATCCTTTTTCAATCATCGGTTAAAATCAATGTAAAATCAATTGAAATCGAATCAAACTCAATTGAGATTTATTTGAATACGGCTAAAATTTTTAACAAAATCAATTAAAATCGCATTGAGTTCTTGTATATAAAATCTTGTATGAAAGCATATGAAAATGGTCCAAAGCCTAGGATGTCAAGGGGGTCCCTAATTCCTCTGGATTTTCTACTATAACCACCCTAATGACCTCAAAACCCC
>CAJNIZ010000989.1:8535-18938 GCA_905231905.1 Symbiodinium pilosum
TTCCTGTGCCTATATATATAGCTACTCTGTCTAGGTTTGAGCTGGAAATGCTGCAGAAAACTCACCTCCAAAATCAATAAGAAAATCAATAAAGAAATCAATTAGCAAATCAATAAACAGAGCAAAATAAAATCAATAAAAAAATCTAGGAAATCAATAAATTTGCACTCAAGTCCTTATTGATTTTGCTCGTCACGAAAAAAATCAATACCAGAACCATATACCCATATTGATTGTAATCAATATCGGATGCTCAGGGTAATTTGAGTAATTTGCGGTATGGGCAGCCTTTCAAGAGCTCCAAATGCTGTTAGTTGCAGAGTTCGTAGCCTGTCAAGAGCGGCAAATGTTGTAGATTGCAGTGTCAGCAGCTTTTCGAAAACTTCGAATGCTGCAATTTGCAGTTTTTGTAGCCGTTCAAGAGCCGCAAATGTTGTAATCTGCAATGTTGGCAGCCTCTCAAAAACTCCAAATGCTGCAAATTTGCAGTATTCCTAATAGGAATAAAAACCTAGAAAAACACAATAAACATACCTTTAGAAAATAGGATTCCGTTTGAAAATCACAGGACAATTCTCCCACATCATGCTCCCTTGGAGAACAATAAATCACTGAAAAGCAGGGCATTACATCACCGCCTGAAGAAGAACCTCCAGGTACTCAGTTTGTTACACAGCATCCTTGCCCATTGCTATGGAGGTTCTTCAGTCGTTTCCTCGAGAAGTCCTAGTGTTCATCAAGAAGCAGCTGGAAAAACTTGACATGTGGACCATGAAGCTCTCTTTTTTTGATGCTGCAAGGCGAGGCTGGCAGCGAAGGGTAAAGGAGGCCTTCACCTATGCCTTTTGCCAACTTACTTGGCTATCGTTGTTTTCAGAAGCACCCGACATGTCACACGCAACTAGATGCATGGAGAGGGCTGGTGGGTGACGGGATTATTTTGATGCCGTGTGTTGGACGGTTATGAGGGACTGCAGCACAGCAACCTGCATGGATCAGCACACACATCCAACCAACTTGCAAATACTTGCCCAGTAAGTCATCTCCCAAAAGTCTAAACAGGTCTGCAAGGTCTTGTTACAGTAGGACCTTGTAGAACCCAAAAAGTAGCAAGTGTACATAGTACATGCCCCGCATTTCCAAATTTGATCAACTGCCATGGATGCAAATACCAACCCGACACCCCACACCCTAACGCGAACCGGCAACGCCAAGTGCAGGGGAGCTGCTTGGAGGTCTCGCTTTCGATTTTCGATCAGCGAGTGCAGAACCTCGAAGAGCTTAGGCGTAACTGAGCATTTACGAAGTGTAGAATGTCAGTCAAGGCATGGCCCCTCTTTGGGGCAGGTCCTTGCTCGAGGATGCGGATTGCGCAGGTGCTACGAAAACGAACTGTGCTCCACATGCCGTAGAAAGTGAACCGTATTCCCCAAGAGCAATCTGCGCCGGCCACCGGCTCATCAGAAACTTTCCAGCCAATTGCCAAGCACACCCTGCTTGATATGCGCCTTCGTGCATCTTATCAAAGAAGCAACCATGACTCACAGGCTAAAAACAAACGGGCCTGAGTATTGATGTTGGATGTCAGACACTAAGAAGCAGTGGCACGACTGCTACCACTGCCGTCGCCAAGACCATTTCCACCTCTTCCACTTGTTTTTTTGACCCTATAGAATCCCAAATAGGGACCTTCATAATCCCCTCAGAATCCTTGTACACCCCCACAGCCCCAAAGAGCAGTCTCGCCTTTTCAGTTTTTGCATTCTGCTGCTTGGGGAACTTCTCAATTGTCACCTTGACCTGGCGTGAGGAGGGAAGGAAGACTAGATAGCGGGTAACCCAGACCCCTGATTAATGAACCCCCTCCCCTTAGTAGGGATTATAATAGGGATCCTTATGTCAAGGCCCTTAAATAGGGATTATGATAGAGACCCTAACATTAAGGCCCTTAAATTGGGATGATAATGGGGATCCTAATATTAAGGCCCTTAAGTAGGAATTATAATGGGGATCCTAATATTAAGGCCTTTAAAATAGGGATTATAATGGGGATCCTAATATTAAGGCCCTTAAATAGGGATTATAGTGGGAATCCTAACATTAAGGCCTTAAAAGGAGGGGGTTAACTAATCATGGGGTCTACAGTAACGCAGGGAGTTTTGAAAACTTAGGGGCCCCTCCACCTAAGGACTGCATAGCGTTTGAGGTGTACCTGTAGTGTATGTATAAATATATATATATATGTATATTCATATTTGTTTTATGCGACTGTGTTTTTCTGGAAATGCACAAAGAATCTAATCATGAAGCATCTGAAAATAACATCTGCATACGTGTGACTGTAAGGCTTATGGAGGCATTCTGTCATTTACGAGAGCCTTCTGCGAAACTGTATCGGGACGTGCCATGA
Source organism: Symbiodinium pilosum (assembly GCA_905231905.1). NCBI lineage: Eukaryota > Dinophyceae > Suessiales > Symbiodiniaceae > Symbiodinium > Symbiodinium pilosum. The sequence continues at coordinate 10,946 of CAJNIZ010000989.1, forward strand.
CAAGATGGGACATTAGGGCTGCGCATGGAAATCTTATCAAAACGACTTTAACTCGTAAGCGGCTCTCAATGGGCTACGCGGGATTTGAACAACTTGCGCTGGACTTCCTCACATGCAGATGGGATATCTGTTGCTTCTTACCTATTATGTTGCAATATGAGCTTTGACGCCGGCAACGACTTTGCTATTCCCAAAGCCCTGAAGAACAGTTCACTGCAAGAAAGTTCAAGATAGACGCTCAAGAAGTTGGTGGAGAGATCATGGTGAAGAATCCGAAGCGCAAAATGTGCAAGCAGCAGTAAACATCTTACAGGCCACACTCACCACGCAGGTCATGTGCATTCTGGTACCGGCCGCACATCTACGTTCCAGGTGCGGAGACTCAGCAGCGTTGCATCACATCATGTTGCACAGCAAGTTTAGCCGTTGAGCAGGACAGGAACTAACAGCCGTAAACTCTCAACCCCTAACACCCTCAGCCCCAAACCCTGAACCCTTTAACCCTAGATCCTTAAACCCTTAACCCTTTAACCCTTAACCCGTTAACCCTAAACCCTTCCACCCCAAACCCCAAAACCCTGAAGGCCGGACCTCTTCCAGGTCAACCGCCGCCTTCAGTTCGCCAAGGCTTACGAGAAGTTAGTGCTTTGGATTTGTAAACCCTGAACCTTCTGATATAGTATGATATAATATAGAATTTCATGATAGAGTATAATGTATTTAAAGTATACTATGATAGATCATAAAATATTATAGTCTACTACAACCTTAAGTGGCTGTAGAATCCGTCAAGGTTAAATGCAGTCTAGGGCCCCTAGGGCGCTGCAGTCATCTCGACATGGCGGTACATGCTGCACCCTTGTTTACCTAGACCTTTCCCGACCTCTGAAAATTGGGGGAGAAAAATTTGAACACATTTGAGCTATAGTCTAAACTCCTAGTATCCCCCTTAATAACCCCTCTAGTAGTCCCCTATATAATCCCCTATATAACCCCCATTAAGGAGTTTAGACTATAGCTCATTTAGGGGTACCAAAGTGGAGCAATTTTGGGGACTACCCTGAACCCTAGACCCTAAATAGTAGCTTCCATTTTCTTTTCCATTATCCCTATATAACCCCTATAGATCCTTATAATGCCTCAACTTCATAGCTCCCTCAGTTCGGAGGGCTGTTGGGACGGGATTGGCTTGAATCAGGATTTAGGTTTTAGGGTTTAGGGTTGAAGGTGATGATAAGGATGCTGTTAGGGCCCAAAACCGAATTTGCTTTCAAACATTGGCCTGGAACTTTTTACACGGCCGCCAGAACACATTGGAGAGGGCCTCTTCATTGTCACCAAACGCAAGCCCCTAAACCCTAAACCCTAAATTCGCCCTTGGAATTGTGGGTTCGGCAGGACAGGAATGTAGAAAGTGCAAGGTTCAGGGCTCAAGGTCCTCAGTTCAGGTCGGTCCCGTTTTGGGTTTATAGGGGTTATATAGGTGTATACAGAGATATATAGGGTTTAGGGATGAGGTCTTAAGGTTTCCATAATTTGGGGTAGTTTTGGGGGGCCTCCATAACAAGGACTACAGTGTTTTGGGGTCTATATTGGGATCCCGTATTCAAGGAAAGTACCACTTTGACGTAGACATACAAGTCCTCCGAAGTAGAATTCCCAGTTTAAGCAGCGTCAGAAGAACCAGGAACGATCCTTTTCTGACGGATTCAAGGCTTGGATCACGCACGACACCTGGTGATAAACCTCCATGAAGGTGCCCGTGGCTGCTGCAAACCAAGATACATGCTTGTGCTTGGTTTCTATGTTAGGCTTTTGCGCGTGTTGGGGATGGGGCTTGAAGGTGCAGACGTCAGGATTCAGGGGCAGAAAAAAACACTGTAAACTAGGGTTTGGGGATCGGGTCTGGGATTCGACTAGGCCCAGTACACTCGGGTAGTTTCGGCTGCACTCCCATCTGAACTACCCACCTGTAACGGGCTCTTATGATCTCTTATACATTCCCAGCAAGCATTCACGCACACAAAGAAAGATACCCTAAGCCCCAACAGTCTCAGGTGCCTTGCGTGCCGAGTTCGCACCGCTATGCGCGAGCAGTACGAAATTACAAAGTCCATGTAGGATCCTTTGAGGCACCATAAACCTTTGCTCCATTACCGCCGCAAACCGCAACCCCTACATGACACAATCTGGCGATACTGTTGATTTGGAAGAGGAGAGGCATGAGCTCTTAGAGATAGCTTGGAGCGACTACAAGTGAAAAGTGCTGTCGGAGCTTGTCAACTGCAGTCTCCTAATTAAGCCCCCTTCCTCTGAATTAAGCCAAACCTCTCCCCCTCAACCCTACCCCCCCAAGAGCGTCAACCCCTACACTGCACTATACACTCTCAAACCTCTCTGAATCCTGAATTTGTCATTTCTGGTTCTGATGGCCTGGTCCTTCTCCTCTGAACATCGGATTAGCCGCATAATTCGCAAAGCCATGCCTTCATGTCCGCGCGAGAGCTTTGCCACTTACATGGCTTTTCGTTTAGGGCCTGGGGCTTATGGGCAAGTGTTAAGGGCTTCAGCTCATGGAGGTAAGCCAGGGCGAGGGAGAGAATCGGAGAGACTAGTTGTATGTTCCCTGGGCTTTTTGAACCCTCATCCAAACTGTAGAAATAACTTACGAGGCGACCGCAGGGAACTGCTGAATTGGGAGGCTTGGTTAGCTGATGCCTGCCTTGAGGTTTCAGAGTCTTGGGCTCGATTAGCTAGAGATACTCCAAGCGTGATATACATGTCTTCGGCCACACTTTAAGGATTCCAACGATGATTTGAACAGAGGACCCCTTTGATACAATGATCATGCAGCGAAAGAAAGGGGACAGTGATACTACAGAACATCTTAGAAGACGTGGCCTCAAACATTTGTATGCCAAAACAATACAAGCCCCTGCTCAAGGTCTCACAGAGCAAGGCACGGATGACAACGGGATAATGTAGACCCATGATTAATAAACCCCCTCCATTTAAGGGCCTAAATATTGGGATCCCTATAGTACTCCCTATTAAGGGGAGGGGGGTTTATCATCACGGGTCTGGGATTATCATCTCTGCTCCGAAGGAGCATCTGAAAGGCCCAGAAGCAGCCCCAGATCAGGGGAATCTCACACGAAACAAATCGTAGAAGTGAGCCCATGCAGCCAGGGGACTTGCTTCCCAGCTTTGGTGGATGCCTTGCAGCTCACCGACCTAGCCGAAGCACAGTGTGGAATTGAGAGGGCAGGGAGTCCAAGCTCACATGGCCGGCCGGAGCAGAAAGCAAGGTTAGCGTGTAGGGTGTAGGCTTTAGAAGCAATGACAAAGAGAATGGAAACTACTATAATGGGCTGTAAAGGGACTACTGTCAGGTTCTGAGCAGAATGTGGAACTTAAGGTTACAAAGCCGACCCTTTCAACGTGCATGCACCTAAAAAATCTGGGAACACACTTGGGGACTCCTGGCTCCGCGAGCTGAAAAGGACTCTGGCGGAAGGTCCCATACCGGGCGAAACTACAGCCAATTTACCTAAGAGCTCCTATGCGAATTTTCTTTGGGGATTTGTCATATGCTTTCTAGGCGGCGGTTCTACCTACCTAGTATACAAGCAATCCCAGGATGGGCCATGGGACCTTGAAGACCCCTTTATCTGGCCTTGTAAGGGTCTCACTCAGGAATTTTAGGGTCTAATAGCCCATACTTCTAAGCAACAAACTCAGAGCCAGTGGTTACGGCAACGTCACATCCGTAAAATCACGAACTACCAGAGGAAGGAGCTCTTGGGGCGCCAACGTAAACCCCAACTTACTGTAACATAGCTACTCGAAGGAGCCCACGAGCCTTGATAAATCCATATCGGCATACTACAACAGAAGATGGCAAGCAGCCTACGGAAACGCAAGAAAGCAATGACACTGAGTTTGTATACAGCTGCATTGCTGCAAATGTGAAGAGTGCAACACATTGACAGTAAAAGACCAAAGCCCCAAAAATCTCATATACCATCTGCCGCACCCGTGAGATATTCTATGAAGCCCTTTGGCCCTGAATGGACCATTTGCTTGTCAGGGCGTATGTTCACCAAAATTATCTAGATGTCCCCCCTTTTCCGGACTTGGAGTGGACCGCTATATTAACTCCAAATCCTGCCTCACGCCCAGCTTCCGTGACCACCTCTTTCAAGACCTGTTGAGTGATGCCTGGCAGCTTCTGCTTGCGGAGGTGCGGGGGAGGTGGGGGGGAGGTGGGGTGTTCGGGCTGTAAAGTTTAGGTTTCAAGGGCCAGCCCTTCTAGTATGGACTTCCAAATACCAACCCAGGGAATTGCAATGGCCAAGTTTTCCGGAGTTTGGGGCTGCGTATCTTAGCTTCCGAGTTCCAGTCCTTCTACGGCAGCCGAAAACAGGCACTTGTGTCTCCGCTATGAGCAGTCGTCATGTTGACATTGTGCTGGTAACACTAAGGAGTCCTTCGAAGGTAGATATCCATCAACAGCATCATACAGGTCGACATCACGAAGGAGAGGTCACTGGTCACTTAGACCAGGCAAGTCTTAACCCTAAACCCTGAACCCGTCAAAAGCCTTATCTTCACAAATCTGGCATCTTTCCACTCCAAACTCTGATGCTGTTTTCTGAACTTGTTAAATGTCTTGCTGCCATTGCATTAACGATGATACGTGAATGATGGCTTTTCCTGTTTCAGAGAATCTCCTAAATGAAGTTAGGTTTAGAAATGCAGAAACGCAGGCAACCTAACAACAAAATCCACAAGACTGCGCTGTGCTCCTTGTCTACAAAGGAGTTTTCGAGTCATGCTCGCATGTGCGAAAGCAGCACCACTTTCCCAAGACACCTCTCAGGGAACCTCCCTGCCGAGACGCCCTCAACCGTGTGTCATCCCGAAACACAGACCTCAAAGATCCATTCACAACGCCTGTGTGTCCTTCAAGGATTCAAAGACCCTCCATGCCTGTATCTCCGTCATCCATGATGGTGGCCACCTCATCGGGGGAACCCTCCTCTAAGGCGTTCCGGACGCGCGTGGCCTCAGGTGTAGCGAGCCATGCTGCAATGGAAGCTCTACTTGGCGGGTAGGTTCATGACAAAACCCACAGATTTGCGGAGCCTAAAGCATATGGGAGCCTGCCAGAACCCTGCATGACCTTGGCCCAAAAATGCTGCTATCAACCACTTCCCACCCCTGATGTAATTCCTTATCAGGGACGTCCTGGGGCCTGCTTGCCTATTGAATCTCCGGGGAGAGGGATTATTGAGCTGGGGCGTCCTAGACGCCTCAGCTTAGAGGAAAATCTGATAAAGCGTCCCCAAAACTGCGATTTCCTTGGAACCCGTGTAGAAATTGCAATTGCAGTTGGTGCGTAGGATTGGACACAGTGGAAAGTGAAATTGTTTTCTGGGAACTTCCAAAGACGGGTAATACTATAGTCCTTTTTATAGGGACCACCCCCCCCAAAAAAAGGGACCCCTAATTTTGGGAGAGCCTAAACCCTAATGCCTAAACCCTATATGTCCCTAGATAAACCCTATAAGCCCCAAACCGTTCGAGGCACAGACCACCTGCCCTGTCAAGCGTTGCTGGTTCACTTCACTTCGTTTAGGGTTTAGGGTAAGAGCGCTATATGGTAGTGTCCAAAAACAGCGGGAACCTAATATAGATCTCAACATACTGTAAATTTTGTACGGGCCCTCAGTAAGGGACGCCTAATTCTTGGAAACCTCCGTATGTGTCGCAGCAGGCATGCTGGTCCTCAAGCGTGGACCTTGCAATCATGGGTGTCAGATCAAGGATCCTTGCGAAATTCAGGCCAAAAACCCCTGTCCACATCATGTTGACACATTGTGTTCCATCCTGGAGGCCTTCTTTGAAGAACCAAGATGTTATCCTTGCAGCACAATCGCAAGGTATTGTTCAACGTTCCCTGGTGTTTCGTGGGTTACTTACTTTCTACAAGCGAGAGCAGCTATGACATCAGAAATCTCACAGACTTCCAACAACGAACGCCCAGCTCACCTCCAAGCAAGTGTCCCAAACAATCCCCGTACCAGGCCAAATGTAGTCCTATAAAGCCGGAGACCCCCCAACTTGAGAATTAGAACACTACAACCTCAACTCCGAACTCTTTAAACCCCAGAACCTATAAACCCCTTAAGTAGATAGAATATGCGGTATATGGGGATCTTATTCTAATATACCCAAAGCCATATTCCATCTACTTAAAGGGGATTATAGATCCCAGAAACTAAGCCAATTCCTGAACCCTAAACCCTAAATAGTAATTTCGATTCTATTTTCCGTTATCCCAATATACTCCAGTATAGAACCCTAAACCATGTCCGGCAGCCGTGGAGAGCACAAGCTGCAGCTGCAAGAGGAAGTGTTCCTTGATGACATGCGGGGGGGTGAGGGACCAAGAGATCAAAGTCCCTGGAAGGGATCTTTTGGGACACTCCAATGCTGAGGCAGGTCCGAATCTGGACTACACGCGCCTTGCTTTGAACTGTAAGGTTTCCGGAATCATGGCTTTCTGTCTTTCTATAAGTCTAACGACGAAAAATTGAGAAGTGCCTGCCAGTGTATATGTGTTTCTGGAGACGTGCTTTCCTTCCAGATGGAAGTTCCTTGTTTGCCAGCCCCAAGTTGCGTAATCCTTGCAAATTGCACGTACCTTCGGGGCCCTTCCTCCAGCTCAGTACCACCCCCATACAGCTCTGGCCCAACTTTTCTTTCCGCCTGCAATAAATCTTAATTAAGATTTGTCATGATATCTTCTGCTCCTACAGGCAAAGCCATGGGCAATTTCGGAGGGTCCCCCAAAAGATTGGTGTACAATATCAAGACGCGGTTGTTTTCACACACCCTCTATTATGGGCAGCTAAAGCGGCTGGGGACCCTTACACCATTCCTTCCTGCATGCTGAAATGTCCCTCTCAGAAGCCGCGGCGCGATGGTCTTCTTCATCGACCCAGACATTCGCTGCACAAGCCCCTCAATCATCCACTCCTGTAAACAAGCGGCAGTGCAGGGTTCTTGGTTTGGGGGGCAACGAGTGGAGGTGCATGTGAGAACATGTGACAACGGATGACGACGGCAAGCAGCAGGAGAAGCAGTAGCAGTAGCTACCGTAGTCATCGCCGTGGGTGGTGGGGGTGGCAAACCTTCTGGCGGTAGTCGCATCAGAACCACCGCCACCGCCCCCGCCTCCACGCTCATGACCACATTGGTGGCGGCGACTGCTCATGCTGCAATTGCTTTTGCTGGAAGACTAGAAGAAGATCCTCAAGGGTTCACTGGGCAGGGGGACCAACCCTGCAACTAAGCTTTCCGCGACACCCGAAAACGAGCCGAACCGATTCACAAGACCAAGCTGGACGTGCAAGTGGAATTGCGAACCTCCAAATGCTATCGCAATGCACCTCTTGCTAGCATTGAACATCAAGCCCTGCCATTACATCTAGGAAAAGAGGCCCTGAATCTGAACCCCCAAACCCTCAACCTCCGGCCCCCAAACCCTTTCGCCTTACACCCTTGAACCAGCCACTTTGGCAAGATTTACCTTCACGTCTTGTTTGTTCTAGGGCCTTGTAAGGGCTTGGTGGGGTTCAAGGTTTAGGGTCTGCAGTGTGAGCCTGATTGTCTCAAGCGCTTGTCCCTGAGGTCATGAAACCAAAACAAATAACTACAACACTGGGACCCTCCTCCAAGAAACTTACCAGCCCTAAACCTGGGTAGTTCCCAAAATCAGGGGTTCCCTTTTTGAGGGTCCCCATAATAAGGACTGGAGTATTTCGGGGTCTATATTGGGATCCCCTTATTTTGGGAAATACCACCTTGATCCTAAAGCTCTGAACCCTAAACCCTAAAACCCTAAAACCCTAAACCCTAAACCTGGAAGCTAACCCTAAACCCTAAACCCTAAAACTCTAAACCCTAAACCCTAAAACCTAAAACC
>CAJNIZ010000990.1:9426-20699 GCA_905231905.1 Symbiodinium pilosum
AACCCCCCCACCCCCCTAATAATAAATATTCCCAATATATTATAGTATACCATATTTGGGGAGTATTTATTATTAGGGGGGTGGGGGGGTTTATTATTAGGGGGAGGGGATTATAGGACTTCGAGTTGAATGCGGATGGTCATTCGGTAGTTGTGAGAGGAGAAGGAAATGGAAGCAGCTATGATATGCAGGCTTTAGGTTGGGTACTGCCCCCCCTCAGTAACAGTTGGATAGTAATTGTAATGTGGTTATCTATAGCCCTTAATAGGACCCCTAATAAAGATTGTTACTGGGTGGGGGCAGTACCCAGGCTTTAGGGTTAATTCGGGCATCGGCTTTTGGACGCTGGGATGGTGGTTAGGAATTGGGAAAGGAAATTGAAGCTGCCGCATTATTTGGGTTTAGAGTATGGCTCGAGAAGAAAAATAGAAGCTACCAAGTTATTTGTACGCTTGAGGGTATCAGATTTAGGGCGTGGGGTGGGTCAGTTGGATTTTGGACAGAAAAGTGAATCAAACCCCTAAACCCCTAAACCCCTAAACCCTAAACCCCTAAACCTTCACGCAACTTTAGGCATCAGACTACCTCAGGGTCCAGCTCGGTTTAGCCCCATACGTCACTCAAGCCTAGATCCCTAAGGCGCCGAATTGAAAGTCTAAGTCCTTTGGGAGGGTGGTGTTGAGGCAGTTGGAAACCGTAAACCCTAAACCATTTTTGGGGGCAGGTTTGGAGCGATTCAAAGATAAAAGCGTTAATGGCCACTGGGATGCTTCAAACTTAAGATCTGCGACCTCATATTGTGGTCCCCCGATTTTTGGCAAGTACCCCAAACCCCAGGCCCTGAATCCTAGACTGCCAAAGCCTACACCCTAAACTTATAGTCGTGAGCTGGACATATGGAGTGAAGGTCCGAGAAAAAAAACGATAGTGAAGGACTTAAGTTTGCAACCTGAAGATTTGTGACGCTGGGCTTTGGGGTCAAAATCGCCCTGCTTGGATGCTGTATTCTATGGCTTAGGGATCCAACTCTAAGGGTACAAGCCCTTAGGCCGCAAATGGTAAGCCCCAAACCCTAAGCCCCAAACCCCCCAAAACCCTAAACCTAAGCCCTAAACCCTAAACCCTTAACCCCTAGCCCTTAAAACCCCAAACCCTTAGCTAAACTAAACCTAAACCCTAAGCCATCGAGCTTGCACTGCAGGTTTTGAGCTCGGGCCTGCAACCGAACTCCTTCTCAGAGGCCTTGGCAGGGAATAGGGTTTAGGATTTTAGGGTTTGGGGTTTAGAGCTTTGGGTTGAGGATCTTGGGTTGAGGATCTTGGGTTTAGGATTTTGTGTTTAGCATTTAAAGTTCAGGCTTTAGGATTTTAAATGTTGTTGCTTGGGGCTAGGGATTTACGGCTTAGAGCTTAAGCGTTCAGATCTCTTTTCTGTAGTAGATCGATAGGCTTTAGGCAGTTTAGGAGGGCCAGAGGGGGCTACTTTTCCAAGGCGGGATATGCGGAGTTTCAGTAGTGTCAGTTTTCAGGAGTTCCGCTACCACTCCCTATACTATGTCCCCTCTAGGCTACCCTTTCATCAGGATTACTTGTATGATTATGGCGAATTGCGGTGAACCTGAAGAGCCGGTGGAGGAACCCATAAAATGTTTGTGATGAGAAGTTGCCATAACTATGGGGCCCCAGTACAGACTCCCAATATATTGGTATAGTCTATCAATATATTATAGGTTGCCTTGTTATTGGGGCCACCTAAAAGGGTCAATTGCCATGGGCACTTGGCAGCAGCAGCAGCAGTTGAAATGCGATTGTTGATGATTGGAGCTATAGACTAAGCTCCTAGCATTCCCCTGTGATAACCACTGTAATACTCTGCTATATGATCCCCTTACATATAATCCCCTTTAAGGAGTTTAGACTCTAGCTCATTTGTGGGCAACGTCAGATACGGATCTTCAGGGGATGAACGAACCCAGGGCTTGGGGATCTCTAGGATTTCGAAAGTTTGGTGCAACCCAGACCCTAAAACCTAATGGCGACATGATGTTCATGTATACAATGCCCCGGGGTCCTCTGAAATATTGGTATAGATGTCGAGGCATCTTTCTGGGCGGATCATTCCCCCTAAGCCCTAATTTCAACCATAAATCAGATGCCCGACGGCACGCCCGGAAGCCAGTGGCAACCTCACTGGGGCGCACGGGCAAGTGGAAAATGGGAAGTTGACAATAAACCCAAGCGTACGTGTAGATTGGCTCGGCTCTCAACAGATCCACTTCGCTACTTCGCCGCTAGAGCTGAGGCACTGATAGGTTTTGCAGTCTTTTTCTAGAAGCCCAGTTACCTATATATTGGGTTCCTGTCCTTAAGGCCCTATAGAATTTTATAGTATCTGTAACCCAAGGACCTACTATATGGGTACCTGGGCTTCTAGGGTTTTTCACAAGCTTGAGATTTCTGCGATACCAGAGTGCCCCATGTAGCAGGCCCATGGCTCTGCATCCTGAAGCATGAAAGGAATCATAAATCGACCGCCACCGCGCGCAGCGATTCAAACGCCCTAAGCTCCGAGGCCTTAGATTCAAATGTTTGAAGGTACAGTCCTGCTCCTAGGCTGTTTCACTTTCCGAAATCTGAGCATTTCGGATTGTATAAGGGAATTGGGTGAGGATGAGCGCAGAGGGTTTGGGGTAATTCTGGGGTTTAGGGTTGAGGACTGAACTCCCAGAAAGAAAGCTGCATGATCCCCCAGCAAGCTGACACACTTGCTCACACTAAGCCAGGAGTTAGCGCTACTAAAGCATCACAGCGACCCAAAACAATGCAAACCTGAAAGAGATCTTGTTGTAGCACTGTAGCATCAAGCTACCATAAGCCCTGAGCCTTGAAACCCTAAGCCCTGACCCTAAACCCTAAAGCGCAAACGGAGTCCGGACCTTCTTCTGTTGGTTTTTGAGTTTCCTCTAACCTACTGCCACTGTACTGTACTTTCCTTTGAATGCGCATCGCGAGAGGAGCTCCTCTTGCGGGGCTCGGCCCCAAACCCAACTCCCTAAACCGGGGCGAGGGCGAGGGATTTAATTAGGTCATATGACGCAGAACTGGCGGATTTAGAGCTTTGCGGTTTAGGGCTTAATGGCTTTAGGGCCCTAAACCCTAAACGTCAAACCCTTCAACCAAAATCCAATATAAACCCCAAACACCTCCCATTCACAACGCGCGAGGCCTTAGATCCGCCGCCAAAGTCGCGCATCGACCAGGCTCGGGTTACGGAGTCCTTTGGGACATGGACCTGGATGTAGGATTTAGGGTTTAGGGTATACAGTATACAGTATAACTTAAATACGGGTATTATGTAGTCACTAGTAAAGAGTTCCATCATGCCCTCCGCTGACCTTTACTAGTTTTAAAGAGATGTGTTTATCTTGCTTGGTGCAGTGGCGAACTTTACACCTTTTGTGTTCACTAGCCGAAATACTTGAGACCGGCGTTTTGAGGACCCTCCTGTCTGAGTTTGGGGGTAAGTGGGCTTGGGGCTTAGGGTTTAGGGCCTAGGGTTTAGAATCTAGGCGATGTATGAATCAGATTTCATGGCAGAGTCTGAGACTCTTGAGCTTGCGGCTAAGCTCAGAGCTCAGACACCCTAAACCCTAAACTCTGAACCGTTGAAAGTGTCGGAGTGTCGGGTAGGGAGCTGAGGCTACATGGTAGCCACAAGTCATGCTTCGGAAGCGATCAGGAGTTCTAGAATTATCAGAAACCCTAGGGTCCAAGGACCCAAATAATGGGGTTTAGGGCCCAAATACCAACAATATCATAGTATTTGGGCCCGACAACCCTGTTCTTTGGGTCCTTGGACCCTTAGGGAAAGTTTAGGGCAGTTAAGGGTCTCGAGCTTCAAGGAATCAACGCCCTTGGCTGGATCAGCTTTAAGACTCACTCATAAACCTTAAGATCCAACTCCTAAAGCCCTAAATCCCCCTCAACCCCAAAGCCCTAAGTTCTGAATCCGTGAAACCTCAACTCTAAATTCTGAGGCCCTAAACCCTAAACCCTAAACCCTAAATCCTAAATCCTAAACCCTAAGCCCTAAACCCTTAAACCCCTAAACCCTAAAGCCTTAAAGCGCGTAAATGCCAAGCCAGGGCGTGGCTCTTTTCCCGGAATGCCTGAGTTTCTGCATAATATAACCCCAACATAATCCTAATATTACCCTAATGGTACCCCAATATTACCCCAATATAACCCTAATGTACCCCAATAATGATAAGCTCTCTGTTGAACATCAGCAGTTTTAGGGTTTAGGATTTGGGTTTCAGGGTTGGGAGTCTCAGGTTTAGGGTTGGGAGTTTAGGGTTTACCTATGGCTATCTGCAGAAGTTGCAATTAAGTTGAAACATCAAGGATGCTCTTTTGCCCCCCCCCCCCCCTTCCCGCGTGTCCCTAGCGGCGTAATTTGCAATTACAGGGGCGACGGCTTGACTGAAGGAGGCAAATTGCAAAATTGTGACACAAGTCTTAAACCCTAAGCCCTACACCCTAAACTCTGAAATTCTTCCGAGGCGGTGACAACCCTCAGGTCCACTGGTGCGGTTGAGGAGGGGGCCTGGAGCCCGTTTTGGAGGGTTGGGGTTTAGGGTTGTGAGCTTAGCGTTTTGGGTTAAAGGTTTGGGGTTACGGGTGTTGGGGGTTAGGTTTTAGGCTTTGGGGTTCAGGGCTCAGGGTTTGGGGTTGCTAGATCATCGCTGCATTATGCGTACTGTGATCCTTCTTCAGATGGCATTTCTTATGGTTTGTACAATAGTGGTTTTCTACTGTAAGCCTAGGGGCTCGCTTACATACCGCGAAGAACCATCATCCTGTGTCTGGGGACACCCCCCAAAAAATGGATCCCGACAGCTGATACAAAAAGTGGCAGGGCCCTAAGTACCCTAAACCTGTGGAAGCATGGTACTATGATATGCGAAGGTCATGCAGGTTTTGTAGTATCAACCAATTTTTGCAAAACCTCCATGTTACAACTGTTCTTCATCAATGCTATCATGGGGAAGCGCCCGACATCCATTATTTGGTTTAGGGTTTAGAGGAGCAGACGCGCAGCAACGATAGGGGACAGGATTGCTCGGACAATTTGAGGTGTGACCCGTAAGCCAAGGGGCTTTGATCCCTGAAGCCCTAAAGAGTCCTGAGCCCGAAACTTACCCAAAACCCAAAACCCTAAACCCAAAGGAAAAAGTGTGGGTCCCTGTGGTCCGGCGAAGGTTTAGGCTTTGGGACATATTGGGAAATTAAAAAGAAATAGAAAAGACTACTTAGGGTGTAGGGTATTTATCTTGGAGATTAGGCCCCGTCCGCTGGGACAAGTGCTTGGATAATAGGGAGCCCTAAAACCTAAACCCTAAGCCCAAAACCTATGTGTTTTTCATGTTTAGGTTTTGGGGTGTGAGCAATTCTCAGTACGTTCCCCCACTGCCGGAGCGTCCCGTGGAAGACACAATAGGCTTCTAGAAGCCCACCCACAAGCCAATATACTTACCCTGAACCCTAAACACTAAATCCTAAACCGTACATTCTTAACTTTAAGCCCTGTATTCATAGTAAGAGCAAAGGTACGACCTCCAGACGCTCCACGATGGAGCCGGGATGAGGACGATGCATGGACGCCGCCTCAATGATGTGCTTGGTGAGCAGGAGGGTGATGTAGCAGCCTAAAAAACTATGCCCTCGTTAGGGCTTAGGGTTTGGAGTTTAGGATTTAGGGAAGTCACATGTCATGTCGCAGGACCTTGTTCAAACTGTGTAAGTGTAGGCCCCGTACCTTAGCCAAAGAGGGTTCCAAGCAAGCGGGAGACGCACTCGGACTAGCCTCGCTTTTTGCAGGGACTCGTGGCATGGATCCTAGTAGTAGCCCTCACATAACTCCCAAAAAATGGCGCAATTTCCACTTTCTTGGAATTCTTTCTCCACGAACAACCAGCAAGTCGTTTGCTCCTGAGGTACGTGATCACTCCTGTTGGCGAGGAGCTTACCGTGATTTGAGCTGGGTTTGCGGATTTGCCTTGTACAACACTTGTCTGGGTTGCCTTCAAAGAACTTAAAGCAAGTTACCATGATATAATCCAAGTTCCTTGACAGCACCCCAGTCTTTCAGCTGCGCTTATTGTCCCAAATGATGCCGCAAGAGGTTATGAGTCAGATGATGGAAAGCGAGAACTCTCCAAAAGTCGTCCAGCATGACGTTTCTGCAATATCTTGTGCGGTCACTCTCATGGACTGTAGCTGCAGTTGAGAGCAGTTAGTATTTGCTGAGACATTTCTGACGGAAGACAAACCCTTAGCGGCAAGAGGTGTCTTAGCCTTGAAGCAATTGAGTAGTATTTAATTTGGGGATACTATGGTACCCAATATAGAGTAAGATTATATCCTCCTTTTGGGTATAGTATTTTATATAAGGAATATTATCTTATTAGGTTTACCCTCCAAAAAAACACTACTCAATTGAGTTTGATGTTCAGGCAAAGCTACTGGACATGTGGTAGCCAAGATGAGTAGCTGTTCAACGATATATCTCATAGGCTCCAATAATTACTGTAGTATAGAGTAGCTGTTGCTTGTCTTATGCATGCCACAAGAAGGCTGCAATCTCTCATTCTACCGCCCAACACCACTATTGATTTACACTTAGGAGCACTCGATGGACATGGACGTGCTCTTAAAGTACGACTTCCCCCAACAAAGGGACCCCAAGGTCAGTTAGGTCAATCCTCCCCCCTAGAGTAGTAAGCCTAAAATCTGGAGTTCATAGGGCCTGAATATACCTACAATAGGCCCTTTGTTATACCCATTACTGTCTGCGGGATGTAACCCCTAAACCCTAAACCCTAGGGACCCCGCTAAGGTCAGTGTCTTGTGCGGCTGCCCTGCGACGTTCGTCTCGGGAAGCAGGAATCTCAGAGGGGAGGTCTGCTGAAATTTAGGGTTTAGGGTTGAGGGTTTAGGGAGTTCCCCGTTGGTTAACCTTGATCTGGATTGCTATTAAGGAATTTTAGGTTACTATGAAAATGAAAGCCTATTATTTGCGGCATTCCCCATATTGTGGTAACCCCTACTGACAACCCCCCCCTATTTTCTCCTTGAGCAACCATACTTAGGCCTAGGCCTACGTAGCCTAAACCCCGCAGCCTGAATAAGCATAGGTAGGCCAGATGGATCAAATTCTCAGGCTTGGCCACTAAGAGGTCAAAGGTTTGGGTTTAGGGCTTAGGGCGTAGGATTTATGGCTTGGGGCTTAGGGCTCAGAGCTCCGGGCTTAGGGTTTAGGGCTTAAGGGTTTGGGGTTGTTGGTATTTATGCGTGTGTGAAAGCGAGACGCAAGGCCCTTACGATCGCGCTCAAGAAGCTCGAGAGTTGATAGCAGGAGTGGGGTGTCCAGTGTTGGAAAGCCCGTTCTTGCGGTTTAGGGCTTAGGGTTTAGGGTCCTTACTGGGATAGCAGGTTCTTACTTGGAAATTCATGAAGCTTAGTAGCTGCTTATAACTGGGCTTGTAACATCTTCATATCCAGACTTAGATTAAATTCGGGCAACTTCTATAAGGCCATTTAGGAGGTTTGAAAGAAGCGTTATAAGCCCAGTTATAAGTACTTGCTAAGTCCACGAACCTTCAAGAAGGGATCTCAAAATCGAGGGTTTTGGGCCGATGTCTAGAGGAAAAGGTGACTCAACAAGACCTGTGAACCCTAAACTCGAAGCTGTCACCTGTAAACCTCAAACCCTAAATCTTGAACCCTAAAACCCTAAAACCCTAGAACCCTAAAACCCTTAAAACCCTAAAACCCTAGAACCCTAAAACCCTAGAACCCTAGAACCCTAAACCCTAAAATCCTAAAACCCTAAAACCCTAAACCCCTAACCGCTATCCCCCTTAGTACAGTTGCGTAGTATTTTATTTGGTGATACTATGGTACCCAATATAGAGTAAGATTATATCCTCCTTTTGGGGTATAGTATTTTATATAAGGAATATTATCTTACTAGGTTTACCCGCCAAAAAAAATACTCAATATAATCCCAATATAACCCCAATATATACCCTATTATAATGTAGTAGTTTCCATTTTCTTTTTACATTATCCCTGTATAACCCCAATATAACCCTAAACCCTAAACCTTTCCCCTAAACCCTAAACCCTAAACCCTAAACCCTAAACCCCCAAAAAAACACTACTCAGTGGCAAGAGCTCTGAGGATGGTTCTCTATGCAGCGCTCTTCGGTGGCATCGAAGCAGCCACTGCCTGAGGTTTAGGGTCTTGGTGTTTTGGGGTTTAGGATTTAGGGCTTAGGATTTAGGGCTTAGGATTTAGGGTTTAGGATTTAGGGTTCAGGGTTTAGGTTTTAGGATTTAGGGTTTAGGGTTTAGGTTTGAGGGCGTAGGTTTTAGGGTTTAGGAGTTAGGGTTTAGGGTGTAGCCTTGGAGATTGTAGGACCCAGGGCTAAGTTTTTAGGATTTTGTGTCTAGGAGCGAGTCTAGAAATTCAGGTTTAGGCCTTAGGGTTTAGGGGTTAGGGTTTAGGACTTAGGACTGGGGTCTTAGGGTTTCGTACATGGGTGCATGGCTTATCTCGATGTGAAGGCCTTAAGGCGTAAGATTTGGGATTCAGGGCTTCGCTTAGTGCGTAGGATCTAGGTTGATGAGCACAAGTCCAACGATGTTCGTTTTCACGTTTTGGAACGGTATTGATGCATCCATTACTGAAGCAACGCTTCTCAGTTTAAATTCGGGTTAGGTTCAAGCACTCCAGGGGATCTGTGGATCAGTTTCTTTTGCGGTGAATCAGGGTGCCGGAAGTCTAAGCCCAATCGGAAATTTCTGAAAAGTAACCCCTTTGATCCCGTATAAGATCCCATAATCCCGTCAAGCACTACATTAACCCTAAACCCTAGACCGCTCTATATCCCTAAGGTGCCTTCGGGCCTCACATTTTTCAGTAACGCCTTGATCCCAGATGCTGTCAACTGAAGGGTACTTGAGGAGACAGGGTTCCCTGCTTAACACCGTCAAGGTTTAGGGTTTAGGGTTTAGGGAAATAACCCCCCCCCTAAACACCCCAAACACTCCAAGCCCCGACCGCCTTCCAGAGCTTACTGGAAATTCAAGAGAGAAACATTGCCCAAACCCTAAACCTCAAACCATCTTAGAGCCTAAAACCCTAAACCCTGGGAAATCCTTACTTATCGGTCCCTTTTTTTGGGGTTCCCTACTTAACTTCCCTTGAGAAGAGGGATCTTTGGGCGGCATTGTGGGACTTATTCGAGGATTCTGCCCAGCTTCTCTAGGTGGAGCAACTTCATAGTTGGGCCCTAAACCCTAAACCCTCAACCCTAAACCCTAAACCGCGGAAACTTTGGACCTTGATCCCAAAACTCCAGAGCCGGCAGCTGAAAACCCTACCTTGGGTCATTCCCCCACCCAGTAACTGTCCTTAAATTGGGGCCTTATTAAGGGGCTGTTATAATTCCTATTACCCCTTGTGGTAACTGTTACTGTAAGGGGGAATAACCCAAACCCTACCCCTTTACACGAACCGTGTGAAGCTTGAGCCCCAAGGCGAAGCCTTCAGCCCGAAGCCTCAATTTACCCTGCATCCTAGATCCCCAAATCACCCTAAACCCTAAATCCCGTAATTCTTAGGGTTTGGGGCTTAGGGTCAGGGTTGAACCCTAAACCCCAAACCTTAAACTCCAAACCCTACACCCTAAACCCTAAGCCGGAGCTAAGGTCTGGAACGTGGCTGCAACCCTCTCCCACCGCTCACCGTGCCAGTCTTAGCAGCAGGGGACAGGGGTTTAGGGTTTTTGGTTTTAGGGTTTAGGATTTTAGGGTTTTAGTGTGTTTTGTATTTTTGTGGTTTCAGGGTTTTGGGCTTTTGGGTTCTAGGGTTTAGAGTTGACAGGATCCCTTCCTTAACTGCACCCACAAAAGATGAGGCTTTCCCTGAATTAGGGGGGAATCCCTATATTAGGGATTCAAGTGTATTGCGGTCTTTATTAGGATCCCCCTATTTAGGGAAACTATCAGATTGTTTTTGGAAGCGCCGTCCTTTCAGCTTTTATTGAGTTAATGTGAGGAAGCGTTTGTTGCCTCGAAATCCTTATGAGAGTGTATTGTATGGTATACACGCTTCTTTTCCAATTCAACAGTTTCAGAGACGGATTTACAGGTCCAGTTCCTGTATAATGCACCGGTCGCGCCTTTCTAAAAAGGATTTTAATGTAACCCCAAGAATACAGTAGGAATATACTGGGAACATATCTACCAGGGTCGCTGTATTCCTATTACCTATATTCCTACTGTATTCTGGGGGTTGTCTGTTTGGGGGTTCCCATTTTAGTCCCCTTGTATCTCCAAGGTTCAGCCTTCGTCAAGCGACCCAAGGTCAACGGCGCGAATGTTTCCAATCAGAAGTCATTGAAATTAAGTACTGGGCTGCTGCTAAGGAGAAGTTTTCCTGTAGTAAGGAAACCTCATTATCTACTTATATACCCATAATATGGTAACTTAAGTTACGTTCCTTAACAGCAACCCAGGCTACTGCCTTGTGCTTAGTAGAGAACGGAGGGCTGGACCGCAAGAGTGATTCTCATAGAGCCCTCTTCAACAAACAAGTCCACCTAATCCACCCTACTTACTAACCACCAGTAAGAAGATTGGTGATGGTAGAGCTGACTAGCAACAACCCCAAAAGCGCCGCACACTCCACTCAACAGTCCCCAGACCCTAAACCCTGAAGCCCAACAGCCCCTAAACCCTAAAACCCCCTGTGGAGGCTTCCATGCAAAAGGGGCCCTAATATGGGTGCCCTGAGCCCCCGGAAAAGGGATCCCTCTTTCTGTAACGCCTCCAATCAATCTATGAACGTGTACATATGAACATAAATGTAGGTGTATCCCTACACATATACCCCCTAAACCCCAAAACCCTAGAATAGACCCGTTTAACCCCAAAATTGCCTAAACCCTACACCCTACAATCCCCCAAAGGGTCCATGTAGGTATATGGTATATACTAGTGGCCCAAAGGGGTCCCCTTTACCTACTTTAAGGCCCAAGTATATACCATATAGCTACATAGACCCTTTGGGTCCTATAACCCCCTGACTTGCCGCGGGCCGAAGGCTCGCGTCGCCATTCTCCGACAGCAAGCGAGCTCAAGCCAAGTGCAGCCCCGTGTTGCACGAAAGGGGGGGGCTCAAGAGTTTAGGGTTTTCGGGTTTAG
>CAJNIZ010000991.1:0-41182 GCA_905231905.1 Symbiodinium pilosum
AAATTGCTGCGGACACATCAAAGCAGCGTGGATGGATGTTGTGGTGCATGGGGTTATCGCTGATGCATGGATGTTGTGATGGCGTGATAGAAAGGATGGCGTGACGTAGCGGGTTGGTGAATCGTTGGAAAGGATGGCACGAGGTATCGGATGGAAAGGATGGCACGAAGTAGCGGGCGGGTGGGTCTTTTGGAAAGATGGCGCGAGGTATCGGATGGGTGAATAGGCTGGCGTGAAGAATGGGATGGATGGATGGTCTACTGGTCTCATGCAAATTAAGCGCGTCCGGATGGCTTCTTTTACTCAAGTTCATATACGAGTACATTTAATCTTCTTTAAGCACGGGGTAGGGTTGGCGGGACGGACCGCACCTGCTCAAAACCGCGCTGGCACGTGGAGTGTCCTCGAAATTCTGGCCGCGAACAACGACCCTGTGGGTGTTTTCGGCGCGTCGTGATGCCGGCGCGTGGGGCATTCTCAAAATCTTTTTTGGAATCGACGACCCTGTCAGTGTTTTCGGTGCGTGACAGCGCTGGCGCGTGGATCTTCCTGCGAATCCTGTTCGAAATCGGCGACCCTCACGCTGTGTTGGCTGGCCGCGTGTGGAGCCCGGGTATATGTAAGTAAATGGAATGCTGCTTGCTGGCCATTCCCGCAAGCGCGGCGAAGGGTCCCTCGCCGGATGAGGTCTTCGTTGAGGTTGTCGCTATCGTCGTTGCGTGATGGATGTTGTGATGCATGGCGTTATCGTTGATGGATGGATGGATGTCGTGATGTTTGTTTTACTAAATCTGCGCTTATTCACTCCGCCAAAACGTTTTCGGGACAACCGTTCTGTATTTTTTGTTGTTTTTGGTGGCTTCGAGGCCTTCTAAGTTGTTTCTGGTTTTGGGTGGTTTTCAAGCATCACAGGGCTTCCAGAATTTTCCTGCCAGGGTGCAAGAGCCGGCGCGGGCCAAGGAAATCTTTAGACCTCTTACTTTCAAGCATTAACAGCACACACGCAGACCAACCCTGTTTTGACTGGCTTGCCGATCTTTGATTTGGAAAAAGCTGCATCATGCATACCCATTGTCATCCACCATGCTTGACCTCAAGGACAGTCCCTGTGTGAAAGCAGGGCTCCCTGCTGAACCTCACAACAAGTGGGGCGCAGAATAGGCTTACATTTTTTGATACAAGCCCCCTAACTAGGCACCCGCAAGCAGGGCCTCAAGTGCCTGGTTCTGAAACCTGCAGTGCGTTAGAAGGAAGCGTAATGAGGCTAAGCCTAAAACCGTCTGCATGTCACCTGACACGTCCGTAGCACAGCTTGAGGAAGCTCGCTTAGTTGTGTTTTTTCCGCGTACTTGTAGCTTTTGCCATTTTTTGTGAATTTCGTTAGTTGTGATTTTTCTTTGCTTACCCATGACTTTTTCCGGGCAGTTTCCCCAGGAAGGACACCAACACCCCTGCTTACCTGCAACGTTTTTGGCCTCACAACTGCAAATACCGTGAACTACCGCATTTCAGGTCCTGTAGAAGCTGCAAGCCTTGTAGATTACAGCATTCGGAAGGGATTTGGTTTAGGGTTCGACCCTTTTATTTCAAATGCTACAACTTGCAACAGTTTCGCCATGGTGAAGGCTGGAAGCTTCAGATGCAGATGCTGCGGCATAATGCCAGAACAATAATCGCTAGATGGGCACCCACCACCTAAAAACTGAAGTTAATGATCAGAACAATTACACCTGCATCATGTCGGGCCCTGCATAAGCTGCAAATGTTGTAAATCCGCCGACCCCCGGCCTCTGGCGTTTGCAGCAAGACTCTACCCACCCCGCTCCCAAGGTTCGCGAGAATCAGGTGACTGTTTAGGGGTTTAGCCAGGGCCCTAGAAGGGTTGGCCCCCCAATTCGAGATTGGCTGCGTGCAATTTCACCATTTTTGGATGAGTAGGCAACGGTTTTAGAGATTTCGGCCTCATTGACCAACGACCAAGTCCTTGTTTTTGGCTGGGGACTTGGCAGCCTTTCCCACCACCTCTACAACCCCTGCCATGCCCCAACCACGTTCCTTCGCAGGCAGTGACAGGAGGCTGCCCAGAACTTGCGCTGGACCCAGAAGAGGCTGCCGCCGCCGCGGTAGCGTGTGCCCTGGGCTGGTTCGAGTGGGAAGGTTGGGCGCCCGGCTGCACTTGCTGCTTGGTGGGGTTGCGAAGGCATGCAAAGGCTCCCTGGACTGAACACAAGCGCTCGGCTGCGGCCCACGTGAGCGTGGCAAGGTCCATCGTCTGGCTTTGGCAAACATTTGGGGGTGAAGAAGTAATGAAAGCAGGTAACCGATTTGCTATGCAGGTGCCCGGTGCTGTTGTATAATTATTTCGTACCCCCTAGACCTACCTAAAGCTTCTATTTGTCCTTAGAAAGCCTTAGTTTTGACAAAAACAAAGCTCGGTGACATGATGATATCTTGTCAAAAGCTCCATTCAAACTTGGATGCTTCCTACAATTACTGCCAAACAGCGCCGTGAGCCCTTTTGAGTACGCTGAGGAGGGATTCGCAGAAATATTACCGAAAAGTCTTTCTACTAGCGCTGCTGTGTACAGAATTATGATTTAGGATGCTGACTCATGCAACAAAGTCAGCCACACCGAAAGTGCATCCTTGCTGCACTGAGGAAGGTCCTTAGCCCCTTTTTTCTGCTTCAGGACGTTAACAGCCGGTTGGGCTTGGTACACTGCAAGCCAGCTCGAAACAGAAGCATCCTGTGCATCCTTCCAGCTGTACAACTACAAACAATTACAAGATCCCGCCAGGGTGTCAGCTTCACACTTCTTGAAAACACCCTCGCAAACACTCTTCACAGCCTTCATGCCAAAGACTTCGTCAATGCTGAAGTCTGCTAAAAGAGCTAAGCATCGCCAGCTTCTGGGCAGGTTGAACAGACCGCCATGGCGCAAGATTCATATAAGCAATATCTATTGGATCTCTTGGAGATCCACAGACACCTGCAGTGGACGTAAGAAAAGGCGCCAGGAAACCAGCTTGCTTGAAAGAAAGACTTCTCAGGAGCTGGGTTCTTACGTCTCTGCCGAAGCGCAGGGCTACAAACTAGCTCGCACCATTGTGCATGTGCTCGGGGCTTGTTAAGCCCAATTGACATCGAAAACTGCAGCGTCCTGCTGGGAAGATAGTTAGATACCTGCCAGGGGCACCCAACTCCTGCATCAAGTGTTACAATTTGCCCCAGCCCATGGGGCCCATGGTATCAGAAGGGAACTCGCGCCAACAGGTGGCCAATGCAAAAGGCTATCGTGACTTCGAACGTAGTGGCAACAACTAAGCCCAACATGCCGAGATACGCTGATGCACGTCACATGAACACCCTCTTTCACTGCACATGTAGCACAAGTCACGTTCCAGGCCCTGCCTGCTGCACAGATTGCGGTACCTCAGCTGATGAGGGGCCTGAGGAGGACCTTGAGACACTCTCAGAGCTTGCCAGCCTCAGACTTTCACGCTTCAAAACAATGCCAGGAAGCTCAGTGACATCACCTCGGCTGCAGCGCACTCTCACCCTTAACTTGTTTTGAATCCCAACCTTCACCGCAGTTCCACAAACAAATGCACTACAAAAAGTTCAAAGTCTCTTATCAAGGAGCCAAAAGCCAGCACATAGATGAAAAACACATAGCAGAAGGTTGCTGCTGCTTTGATCACTGTGAGGCCCCACATTTGGCAGTTCGGTGAATTGTAGCAGAGCGCAACTCTGTACTGGTACAGCGTCAGCTGGACCTTCTCCTTGGCAAAGGTACATCAAAACTCAGGAGACACGGAGGTCTCCCTTCTGCAGTGGGCCTAGAGAGGCATTTAGGGACCAAAAGGATGCCCACAGCCTGGTATTTGTTGCACGCCGAGCGTCCTTGAACTTAAATGAGGAGAATCCAGAAAACAGGATTGCGGGAATCTGCAAGATGTAGGTCAGGGTCAGCAGCGGGATGATGAGGGATCCCATTGTGTGAGTCAACATGAACATTTTCCCACCTGCCAGAATGCAGATGACGCACCGTTGGGATTGCAAATGCCATGTTTGAAGTAGCGTGGGGTGACCCAAAACCCTAAACCCTACATGCCACAGTCAAGGTCCGTTGCATGTTCCATGAGGCTGCCTGTCCACATCAAGAAGCTGGTGCAAACCAATTCTTGGTTGGCATGCGAGCCATGAAAGTCCGGGTGTATTTAGGTGCAAATGCACAATTAGCCTCAGCAGGCTAAGGCAATCCAGTCCTAACTTCCAGCCAAGCATCTTGGAATTATAACAAGAACGATGCAGGCAATCTTCATCATCAAACTCAGAAGCATTCACGTCTTGAGCAGTCTGTTTATCGGCACAACACTCGTGCTTCTTCCTTCCACTGGGTTCCGTACCTCATGTTGGCAACCAGCATCTTTCCATCATCGGTCCTCTCCTCGTACGAATCAGACCCAAAAGCAACTTCCGCATGCTTAGACACGACTTTTTGTCAACATCCGTCTGCTTCACTCCATCGCACGCTGTAGAAGCGGTGCTACTATTACTTTTGCTACGACGACGACGACGACGACCACGACGACGTCGACGACGACGACGACGACTACTACTACTATTACTACTATTACTACTACTACTACTACTACTACTACCACCACCACCACCACCACCACCACCACTACTATTACTAGTACTAATACTAGTACTAATACGGTTACTAGTACTATTACTGTTACAATTACTGTTACTGTTACTATTACTTTTATTATCTTTATCACCTGTGGCTCCTCAAGAAACTGAAAGCCCACGGCGGCGGGCTCCGCTATCAAGCTCAGGATGGTCCCGCTATTCAGCAGCTCTGAAACCTGAGCCAACACACGCTATAACCCCTATATTTACTAATATAATATGTACTATTAGAGGGTTTAGGGTTTAGGGTTTGGGAAACCTGAGCTAACACACTATTAAACCCCTATATACCCCCCATATTATACAGCAGTGTCCATCTTATTGTCCATTTCCATGTTATTTCCTTTATCCCTACATTATATAACCCCTATGTAACCCCTACAACCCAATTATGCATTTCAAAGGTCATTGCAGTAAGTACAGAGCATGCTGTCTGATGCTGTCTGAGTTCAAGCAGCCTCCGCTACCATCCGCGCACCCCAGAGTGACAGCACCTGCATCAAGCGAAATGAGGCATCTGCTAGCGCGTTCTTAGATCTGCGCACCATCAGATGCGTCAGTCCAAGAGAGTGCTGCTTCATGCAGAGGTCCAGCGCATCCTTCTGCACCGGGTCCTCCTATACTGCACGAAGCTGCTGCATCCCTTCTTGCACTCTTCCCACACCAATGCACCAGAAAAACTGTCCCTGGCCTCCGAGAGCGGCAGGGGTGGCTCATGGCCAAGTGCATGCAGAATTGCCTGCAACAGGAGCACCGCAAGTTCACATCTGAAAGTCTGCGAGACACGGCACTGAGGTTCGTCAAGTCCCACAGCATGGCTCAAGCCCATTGGCACCTGCAACTTGTCGGTGATGCCACTGCTAAATGGAGCCGCTAACCCATCCACTGTGGTGAAGTACAGGTGATAAGTCCTCAGCTGTGGGTGACACTGCGATTCCTCAGCAGGCTGTCCAATCCCGACTCGCAGCATTTAGCCGCAATGCAGCCGGTGTCAAGCGGCCCAAGTCAAGGCCCAGGAGCAAGCCATATTGTAAAATCAAAGAGGCCGCATGAAGCCTCTTGCGTGGAGACGTGTCATTTCTAATTCAATGGACTCTCCAAGCAGCATACGCTAACAGCTGCCAGGCGGCCACAGCACTAAGACCAGCTGCAGCACCTGGTAGATATCACATGCCATCTCGCAGCTGCAAACTTTCAGCAACAGTAGCACATTAACAGTAGCACTTGCAATCCAGCTGCTTCATGCGTTGTGTCCTGCCGTCAACAACTGCGAATTTACAGGGACTTCTCACAGCCTCCGGGCTGTTCTCAGAACGGAGCACCTGCTGCACTTTACCCTTCGTTTGTTCGAACGTGCGCAAGTCCCAGACAAAGAATAGCAAAAAAGCTCTACGGGCACAATCTAAGAAGATCTTGCTAGTACAAGCAAGGACAGGAAGAGGTAAACCAACCTGCTCTCTGCCATTGCAAGAAGCTACCAGCCTGCTAAGCAGAAGTGAACCGAGGGGACCGTGTGCTTCCGACAAAAATTCAGTCGAAATATGGCATCGAAACATTAAAAATTGACCGTCACTGAGCAAAAGAGTCCTCTGTGTACACGGTATCTGAGAACATCTGATCTCGGGTTCGAACCTGGGTCGCTGTCTGTGGGGCTGCTGATGG
This sequence comes from Symbiodinium pilosum, assembly GCA_905231905.1. Classification (NCBI taxonomy): domain Eukaryota; class Dinophyceae; order Suessiales; family Symbiodiniaceae; genus Symbiodinium; species Symbiodinium pilosum. The sequence goes on from CAJNIZ010000991.1 coordinate 6,365, forward strand.
TCTTATGCTGCCACGTTGTTCACGCAAACGACAATGCTCAGAGCGAAGGATAATCTTAGACTTAGAGTACGCAGCTGCTTTGTTCTAATTGGTATGTTGAGGTCTGTCTGAATGAATGTATGGGGTTTCCGTAAACAGGGGTTCAAAAATAGATCCTAATTAATATAATAACTTACAATGAGCCTTCTTGCGGCTACTCCTAAAAGGGAAAAACTGGGAGTGTCAGGGGCTGGCTTGCTGCAATTCTCTATGAACCGCTGCAGGCTGCTTACAACCACGTCTGAATGGCACTGTACTGATTGTTCGCATGCAGTAGCAGAAGAGGGGATCTGATGTTGGCCCAAACCTCGTAATCGCGTGGCCCGGTAGTTCAGTGCGTCCTTTGGATTTGGTGTTTCATCTGACCCGGCCGAGAAACAATGGTTCCTTGAGAACGCAACAGTGACACCCTGCCTATCATGGTTCATGAATATGCAACTCTAGCAGCTCGAAGTACTGCTGCCAAGTCTGAGTCTCACACCATTGCCAGTATAAGGCCATCGCCCGTGTGTTGCTGCATCGGAAACGTGGAGACGCGATCCTGGACCTGGTGGCTTCAAGGAACAGGCCGCAGGTCTGTTGTGTGGCGAGCAAGTTTGCGATCTCTCTCGCTGCTGAGGCGCTATACTCCACAGCCTGCGGAACGATTTTTTGACCTTAACACCTGATGCCGAGGAAACATCTGAGGCCATACTCCTCGTTCGATACGCTGCAGCTGCGCTGAAGTCGGACTCGCCCGTCGGCACGGGCTTAACCACGTCAGTTTCATCTGTCTTTGCAGGTTCCTGTGAGGTGTCGTTCAAGATGCCTTCTGCATCCGACTCTGTCACCAAGAGGGGTCGAACGCTTGACATGGCGAAGCCACAACAACTTGGTAGAGATATGTAGAGATGAACTGATGCTTTTGTGCAGATGCTGATTGCTTCGGTAGGATGTCCTGAACCTGTGGCATGAAGGCTTTGGCAGTGGTTTGGCAGGAAAGTCCGCTGAGAGTGTTCTGGCAGCTGGCGCCGCTCTTGGATGACCTGCAGGACTGTATGGTCGCCTGCCCTACGCTCCTCCCGTAAATCAGCCTGTGTGTGGCTGCCTAACATGACCATTCCCCATGAGCTCAAACAGCTGCCGATGCTGACTATTCTCCGCGAATTGCTGTTCCGTACTTCACTGATGCTTCCGAGGGCATCCACGCTGTTTTTCGCTGAGGAAGCGTGAACAAAAGTGAGTATAAAATCTAGAGTCCAGAGCTAAGCAACTCGGGGGTTGCATGAAAATCGTTAAACCTACGCACTAACCTGGGCAACCACCACACTAAGAGATCTCACATACTACGTGGAATCGAAGGCTGCAACCTTTCCATTCATGCAGCCTGCTGCGACCAACAGGTGCCTTGGCTTGAAGGGCCAGATGGGCCAAGGCTCAATCAGGTGAAGCAACTCTGTAGTTGTACTTAAAAGCAGGCTGTGTCCAGGCTCCCTGCCCCTTCCCAGTCTCCGTGCAGTGCAGCGAGGTGATGGGGGAGCCCAGAGACCAGGAAGCCACAGCCTTGTGCGTAGTGCGAGAATTGGGAAAACTGAAACAATCTCAAGCCTTGATAACCTGCCTTGGGCTTGTGGTCTGGCCCGTCAGCAAAACATCTGGTGTCGTACCTGGTCCCAATTTTGGACTGCAAGATTTTCTGATGGCTTCAGTAACTGGCTCACTGCATCAGCTCACCGCCGATGCCAGCAAACAGCATAGGGCTCGTCCAGTTCAGGACCGTGACCTTACTGACTTGGAGGTCTCCTACCTTTTGGGCCTGTGTTTGGTCTGTGTTGGATCCTTTGCTCCGGCCCTGGCCTTGCCCACAGACTCTTTTGTGTACTGCTGCCGGATGACTTTACCTTGCCCAAGCAGTTTGGCACCACGGCCATTGAAATTTCAGAAACAGCGCAAGTAGTCTTCACGAAAAGGCCTGCCCGGATGTCTATGTAGCCGATGCCGCTGGAATGCGAGCAGACCTGTGTGATCAAAGAATTTCACGTAGCCCTGGCAAGAGAAAACCCCAAGGGCGCACCATGACCCCTGATTCTGGCCACATGGCCAAACCCGAGAGCCAACCAGCAGCCTGACCTGGCTAGGGTGCAAAGCACTGCAAAGCACGGTGACGTCTCCCATACACACAAACTCAAGCAAGCCAAAGCGTGCACGGTCTAATGCATTTCTGCCGCTGGCACAAAGAGGGCAGGCTTGCTGTTGAAGTCGGAGACCACGCCCTTGCCGCTGGCATTCACCTGTCCGGCTCAGAAGCAGCCGCTGCATTAGCGGTATGATGTACATTGACAAACATCTGGCACAGCCCTGAGGCGCCAACATCCCAGCACCGCAGATTGCCGCCATTGTCACCCGTCCAAATCTTGTTGAGTGTCTCATGCTGCATAGCCTGCAGCCAGGGTTGGGAATGTTTTCTCCCAGCAAGAAGACATGATGCGTTCAGTGGTACACCGCAAAAATGAGTGAATTCTGTGGCTGTCGCGTTCACATCTCCGACACCTTCATGTGGGTCGGCTTGTTGCCAGACCGCAGGAACTTGGAGACTTACGCCGTCCACTCCGATTTTGGACACTGCCAGGATGTCCTGCACTGGACATGGGCTGGACATGGGACCATCTGATGACTTCTTGAAACAGTTGGACACCTTGGAGACAGTAGCCGCCACGTGAGGCGTTGCCTCACGATTCTCTGGCTTGGGCCAGAGGCTGATGCACCGAACACCTCGGCCAGTCGCCAGCTTTGCCTTGTCCTCTGAGCTCAGACGAGGACCGATCCGCGATAGTGCAGGTAGACCATGGTGGACCTGCTGCGTTCAAGCATTCTCTAAGACCTGCCGCGAAGAGTTGGAACACCGACGTCTAAGCCCATGACTGCTCCAGATATCCACCATCTTCATCTTTGACAAAATCGAGCTCTTCATCGTCTTTCCTGTGACAGGCATAGTAAAGACCCTGATTGTACAAGCACAAGAGTTAGACACTAAGGGCTGGCTTTGCCACGAGCGCCGTCGATCCATTGCCATCCCGTCCAGAATCGCCTCAAAAATCAGGTTCGCAGACTTCTCACTTTGGGCGAACATCTGAAACAACATCTACACGAAACCACTCCAGGTCGTGCATGCTGTAAGACTTGTGCCTCCTGTGACGGCCTGGCGAGAGGTCCAAGCTTGTGAGAGTTTGGCGTACTCGGGCACATAATTTGCAGGCCTTCGGCTTTGCATTGGGATCATCCGCCTTGGAGGCTTGTGCTGCACAGCTGAAGCTTGGCAGCGCATCAAAACACCTGATGGACCAGCAACCAAGCCAGAAGCTATGGCATTTGTCTTCGCTCGTGCCTAAGTTTTGAAGTCTTTGCTGTTGCACCAACTCCAAGGCTGGTGGAGGACTTGGTTTCCGGCGATAGGCCTGCAGAGCTGCGTTTTTCCAAATGCGCAAGGTACAAAGTTAACTGCGTTGTGTGCAGAACCACGAGCATGCACCAGCTTTCTCCCCCCTTCTGGGTGTGAGGCTACTCTTTGGACCATCGCGAGTGAAGAGTTGCTTGCCAGGAATGATTGACAAGTGATTCCGAGTCCCATTACATTGTAGAAGTGCTGGGCTCAAACGGATTGCCCATCGAGGCAACCTCACAGACGCGGCGTCGGCATGCAAGTTGTGGATAGGTGTTTTGAGCACTCCCATTTCCAGCAAACCCATGCAAACCCCTCAGGCCCCTCCTCGGGTAAATTTCTGAACCAGAAGGCTTAACATGGTCTGAAGCCTGAAGCCATGAGAGGTCAGGCCAGAGCTTCATGTCTGCCAGGGCTGCGCATACCCAGCACACCTGCAGAGGCCACCTACAGCCCCTGATCCCTTCATCTGCAAAACCCGCTTCATTCTTTTGCCTTCCCCTTGATGCATTGTGCCCACCGCCTTGCCAGCTGATTCCTCATGAAACGAACCCGGATGCAAACCAGCCTGAATGGAGTCGTCTTGAGGTTCCACGTCCTTCAGGAACCACAGAGCAGACAGATGCAACGAAGCCTCAGATGCGGCCTCAGAGACTCGCCAGGCAACGGTTTCATCCCAGCTGATTGGGCCTGGCTTAAAATCTTAGGAGGAAAAAGCTTTGAATTCAACCATGTGGGTGCAGCCGTCAGGAGGCCGAAGGGTGAGATCGCAGCCACATCATTGATGAAGCCGCCGACAGCCTCTTCGAAGACTTCAAGGGAGCTAGAGGCCGCTACAGATGAGTCACTGAGGGCACAGCTATTTCGCCCACAAGCCGCGGAGGCGGTTTGGTCCTTTGCAGATGTTGATTTCTGTACGTTCAAAACGGTGACAGGGTCTTGCGGGCTCCGTGCTTTCCTGGCTCTCCTTTTGAGAGCTCCCAGCACCGCACCTCAAAACGTCTCCGCACATCTCGAGTTGGCTCCGTTTGAAACAGCATCACATAGCATTGCTGTGCCCACAAGAAACTAGAGCTTAATTGCTGAGCGCTTGGCCACACCCTCTTGCCAGGACCTGACATGTCAGGCGGGCGGAAGCTACTTTCCTGCTGTCACCGTGCCGTGCGCCAGGCCCCGTGTAGAGCCTGCGACTCTCCCATGGCGGGGTCCTCAAGAGATGTTTGCGCACTGGCTGGAAGCTCCGGCAAAGCAGACTGTGAGATGCTGAGGCTGCTGCCCGAAGGTGTCGAACAGCATGCAGGTGATTCCCTCCATGATCCACAAGAGAAAGTCCATGCACATGCTCAGGAAGCCAAACATTGCCTGCCTTCGTAGCGGTCGGAGCCTTAGCATGCACCAAGCTTCGTAAGGTCCGCACTTGAATCCATGCAGGAAAGCAACGTGTCCCTGCCAAGGACCCACAGCTTGTCCTGGACGTCATGTGGCAGTCAAGCCTTTCCAAAAAGCTTCTCGAACGTTGTAGACAGTCCTTCCAAGTCCCTCCAGCCACCTTCTTCAGTCTTGGCCTATTCGGTATAGGGGTTACTTTCTTGATGAAAGGTGTTCATCAGATGAAGGCATCACCGCGGCCTCCGTCAATGCCTTGTATGCCGTTGCAATGGCTTTGAAGACAACATCGTCACCGCCTGTCGGACGTGAAGCTACACACAAGAGCTCAGTCCAGTTAAGCTGGGCCAGTACTTTGGACTTCAATGCCTTTATCTGGTACAAGTACAGCCCGGCCTTTGTCCGGGTGGTGCAGCAGAGCGAGGCAATGGTAAGCGCGCCTTGCATGAAAGAATGCCCCTTGCTGTGCCTTACACCGAGACTTGAGGCGCGGAGCCGAACGGCTGCGCTGCTGGCACCCGGCTGCAGGCCCAACACCTCAGCCATGCATCGATTGGGTGCCTTCAATGTGCCCTTCATAACTTCATGGCCCCAACCGTGTAGGGCTTGCCCAGAGATGCCAGGATCTTCTGAGAGGAGATTCGTCCTTACAGCCAACAGGTGCGCTTGCAGCTTTCGACCAAACATCCCAACGGCTGCCAAAGTGCGAACTTCATCCTCGCTCTTAGCAGCCTCCCAGGGCCAGCAGAGATGCTTCACAAATGCTCAGACGTCTTGGGCTCGCACAGACGAGTCTGCTTCGACGCCAAGGACCTGCCACTTGTCGAAGCCTTGCACCAATCCATTCGCTAAGGCTTGGCGCGCACACAACTTTGGGGCTGAATCCACCAGTGCTTGCAGCTTCGTTAGCTGGTAGCATCTGTTAGCAAAGCAGTGCCAAATGCATTTTCTGTCCCTCGCGCACGTAGCATTCGGGAACCTTTCATGGTAAATCAGATGGCACCGCAGGCCTCTCGCACCCAGCAGAATCTGCTGCTGGTCTGAACTGCTCTGCTGCGTTTGGCTCGGTTGTTGTCATGCAGTCATCGCATGAAGTACGTGTTCCCCTCCGCACCGCCCTCTCAGCTTGCACGGTTCGGCAAAACCTGGACTCAAGCCTCACAGAGGAGCACGGGAAACGCATAAAACTGTATTTCTGTGTTGATTGCCATTCTTGGGTCATGCCCTCAGCCCTGCAGCCCCTGCACGTCGCACTGTCGTCTGCGGGGCAGTTGCGCTTCATGGATATGCCGTTCATGCACTTTGCAGGCCCAGCTGGGGAAAGCTCCCATGATCTGCTCGACAGGTACGCGGGATGTGAACGCCAGCCAGAGTCGAGATCTCATTGAACATCATTGAACAGTGCAGTCTGGAGGCTCTCCTCCTGGTTGGGTGTAGAACATGATATACTCGGGATAGACCTCACGGGAACTCCTAATGTGGCAAAGCTGAAGAGCAAGCAGGCTTAAATCCTGTCCTGGCCTGGGCGACATCAAAGACGATGAACTCCTTGTTTGTGCCATCTGCACAGCCGGTGACAGACGTGTGTTCCGTCCCGGCCACACGCTCGTGGGCTTTCATGTCCGTCTTGGGCAGCTCCAGGACATTCCCGAGAACAACCCGACAGAGCATGATCACACGAAGGCCACTCTTGTTCTTCACCGTGTACTCGTGGCTTTTCTTGGCCCGGTCTGCAAAATACACGCCCTTTCCAAACAGCGCGCCGTGAGCCGAGCCACCGATACCACTTTCAGGCAGCCGGAAGTGGCTGCTGCAAATTGCTCTGGCGGCGGCCTCACTCGTTCCGTGGAACAGCCTCGCAAAAAAATCGGAGAACCAAGGCGGCAACAAACTGAGCACAACTGCAGACAAGGCACCACACCTCGTTCACCGTCTTGTCCAACCTGGCAAAGATGCACTTGCGAACCATCTGTCCAGGTTAGGCTGAAAATTTATGCTGAAAATTTGAATTTCCCGTTCACCGTGCCCACTTCCGGAGAAGCTTGGTTCACACATAGCTCGGCAACCAGAAAAAGTGTCAGACAGCAGGCAGGCCACACCCAACCTGCATGGGGCCTGGCTAGAATCCAGTGAACTTACAGGGTAGGAAACAAGCCGCCGGAGGAACGTGCTGAGGGCAGAGTACGGCAGCTCCTCGGGAATCCAGAAAGAAACTGCAGAAGAGACCATCAACAACCTTGAAAAGCGAGGCTCCTCGTAAGTTTCCGGCTTGAAAGCCAGAACTGGCGGCTGCTGCGCGCGGATCTCTGCCCTACGCTTGGAATACGTCTCCTGAGGACTTTGAACACGATGGCTTGATCTATGAGTGATAAAATCTGCCAAGGAGCCCAAAGAATGGAATCCTCAGCTCGGACGCACTTGACCACTCGTCTTGTTGGCAACGACTTTTGGATCAGCCTCGGCTGTGTGACGGTAAGCTGCTGGGGGAAATAGATGGAAATAGCTGGTTCACAAGATTATTGCTTCATCAATAATCACACCCCGCACGTCGGGCTACAGAACGATATTCTCTGTGAAACATTAGAACGGGAGCTCTATGTTCCACAGCCATTCGGAGAAAACACGCTGACCAAGCAGTCAGTATGAGAAACGACAAATATCAGAGGTGTCAGCAAGAGCTGGCGGCCAACTTAAAATGCGCGTTAGCAAAAGCTAGCCACTGTCATCAGCATCCGGATCGCGTCACTCCTGTGCGCCAAGAGCTGTGTGCACCAGACTGCGCTGCGTCCGGCAAGTTTTTTTTGTTGCGCCGCTTCACTGCCATCTCCTTCTGCCTGGTCGACCTGGTGGCCAGTGAACCCCACGACCTCAGCATCCTGCCCTGATGCTTGTCCGATCCTGTCCGGGATATAGTCGGCTCGGAGCAGCTTCGTTTTAAAACTTCTGGACCGTGTTGAGCGCGGCTAGAGACCCGCTCATATTTCAGCGCCTTTGTTCGGTTTTGGAAGCCGGATGCCGGGGTGTCTGTGCGTGTACTCAACAAACAGCCTCCGGGTTGGAGAACGTGTGGTAGTCTGCCCAATTCCGGCCCAGTACTCTTCACCCGCGGAACTTGGCAGACTACTCACATGAACCGGCCCGGAGGCTGTTGGGTACATGGCTTCGGGTACATTCTACCAGCATCCCGCCCTATGATTTTTGCGAAGAAGCCCTTGCCTCGTAACCCTCTTCGCCAGGCGCCGGCATCAAGCCGGCACCGTCTGCCTCTCTGAATTCCTGGAAACGCCTTCACATGCCTTCACCAGCAACCAAGCGGAGTAGCTGGCGGCAACTCTGTGTCTGACCTTGCCTGTTCCGGTGTGTAGGGCGGTACCTCTGTACTTGAACTTGCCTGTTGCGGTGTGTACGTAGGGCATGGACGGGCAGAGCTTTGCACTCGCCACGGCGGGCTTCACATAACTCGCGCTGGTGCAGTGCTGCTTGCGGTCGTCTGTTCTGCTCTTGCAGCGCATTCTGCAAAAGAGACTACTCTACGGTCCGACCTCACTCCTCAACCAGCTGCCGCCAGTACTGCTGTTGGGACTAGCGGAGCTCCTCAAGGCTCACCTGCGCTAGCTGTAACTGCTCAGCTACTCGCAGGCGCCTGTCCTTGGCCTCGCGCTTCACACGCTCAACCTCAGGCGAGGTGGCCTTGGGAGGCGCGACCACTGCACCCCCACGCTGCAGCCACCAGGTTGGCACAAAGGGAGGCTGTGCAGCCCCAGCCGTGGGGGCCTGAAGGGCTGGCCTGCTGTCTTAGGCAGACTCACGCGCAGCGGCTTGCGCGACATGGCTTCGCGAAAGAAGACATCTCAAACTCTTGAGTCTGAACCCTGATGACATCCTGCAAGCTTGTGCCACCTCACATCCCGGCAGCTTGGATATCTTGCATTGCCAGCTTGGAGTACGGGCCACAAGCCAGGTTTACATTGAAGCAACAAGTATTGAAGCCAAAGGGCTTGGTGCCCAGATCCTGCACGTACTGGCCTTCCACTTCATTGTGAAAGGAATCCTGCAAATGGACAGAAGGACTTTTGGTATGAGCTATTGGCTTCAACATCTAGGCAAGCAACAAGATGGCTGTCCATGCTGTGGTCGGCACGCCAATACCACGGGGGGTGCTGACCCTCGTTGTCCTCGATATCGCCTTACAAGCAACTTCGTTCGACTCTCAAGTTCTGATTTGCAATGTCCTTCGTGGCACTTAGTACTTACAAAGAAGGGCGTGCCTGGAATGCGCCTAGTCCTTGGGCAGTTGAGCACGATAATTCGAGGCAGCATGTGCTGCTTGCCCTTTGCTTACAACACTGCATCACTGCAGTAGGTGAATCTGAAACTTCAGCCAGTCTTACTTCCACTGACAGCATCTTCGAGCAAGCTAGGTCTCACCTTGGAGTTGCCGACTCCGAGAATGTCAGACTAACTCAACTCCTCCAGCCTGAATGCCCGGAACAACCCCAACATTGCGGACACCCATGCGCACATCATTGCACATCAACACTTGGCTTTTGCCAGGTGCTTGTTGTCTGCCTGCTTACTTAGCTGCACAGCCGGGAGGCACGCACAATCATGCCCTGGCCAGCCGTATTTTGCAATCAAAAAGGGGCAGCCTCCAAGGAACACTTGTCACCAACGCGACAGGCCCCCCACTTAGCACTCAAATCGCAGGACACTGAAATTTCGGGATGCTGCAATGTCCATGAACTCTTTGCATACAAGCGGCTCTTGCAGCAAAACCTGAGCTCTACATGCGGCCACGCAGCTGTCAAAAAAATGTATCCTGAGGGCAGGGCTCGAGACCTGGCTGCAGCTTCCTGCCACAGCCTTCGGGACAGTGGCCCTCCGGGATGCTGTCTGGCCGCACCCAGGAACGCACTGGCACCTGATGCCAACATAGATGTCCAAAGATGCATTGCGGGGGCAGTAGAGCTTGAGCAAGCCCTAGCCCTGGCCATGCAAATCCATCAAGACCACAGCTTCTGCCAGGCGACGCCGTCGTCGGGGCCTCCGCCTACGATCAGAGGGGCTCACAGGCACAGACCGTGACATGCGGTACACTACAGCGCATTCCTCCACATCTGGAATTGCAGTCTCTGGAGTGGGAGCTGTCCGGTCCCGTACAGTGTGTGCAGCCTGAGACATGACAGCCAGGAAACCCACAGCCCGGTCGGCTACTTCGAGGCATGAGGAGTTGGCTGCAAATGACACTGCAAAAAATGCAGGTAAGGAGCAAGTGGAAAAGCGGCTGAATGCTGGGCGCCCACAATTTTTCTCACACGGCCGCACCGGCTCGGAGATCATGGCTATGGCCATAAGCAGCTTGATATTTTGTGATTGTTGCGCTACCCTGAAGGAATATGGACTTTGAAGTCCTTGCATCTATACAGCACCGCTTGGATCCAACCATTCCAAAGTTGAGACGGTCTGACCACGCATCGGCCAGCTGTTACTGCAAGCAAGACGACGTTTGTGCCCCAATCGAGGCTGGGGCTCTCATCCTTCGCAGCACTGGAGGTCTCATCGGCCTTCTCTCATGCAACACACGTCCAATCCGCTTCCACGAGCAGCCCCAGGCCTCATGCAGTGGCGACAGCAAGGCCTAGCGCCGCATATGCCGCATGCATAAGATAACGCAGACCGGGAGGACCGCCATTTGTAATCCGTATGCTGGGACCTTGCCAGACGCCTTGATGCTGACCCAGCCTTCCGTGCTTTAGCTGTCAATGTGTGCCTTTACTGCCGGCCCTTCCAGGCTCGACACCTTCTGTCGGCCCCTGACCTGGCAAGACAAAGCAGCACGCGGACTGAAGGAGCGGAAGGGACGCGAACCTCTGAGGAGCTTGTAGTGCAAGCGGTCCCCGGCCAAACGCAGCTCTTCCTGCCGCCCCAAAGCATTCCCTTTGAAGTGGGCGCTGCAAGAATGCCTTCTGAGCATCAGTCCACCAGGGCGCCAGTTTCAAGCCGCCGATCAAGCTGCGGGGACTTGAGCTCCTCCAGGATCCGACTCGTCAAGAACTCACTTTATCAGACCAAACTTCAACAGGCATGCAGCCTACCTCACGAGCCTTTTCTTTCCTTTTGCTCATACCAAGGAGTCTGCAACGCTGGAGGGCGTTGCGCATTACCGCTGCTGCCGGTAACTCCTGTCGATGGGAGGTGTGCAACTCGGCCCGACCCTGAAGGAAGCTCGGTGCGTCCGGTTCAGAGCAGGCGAGGCTTCCACTTCCCAAGCCACAATGTGTAGGAATCCTGTACATTGAAAGACAAGTACTTGGATTCCTACTAGACTGCTGTAATGAACCTGGAGCCCATCTCTATGAAGGGCCCCAGTTCACAAAACAAATCGCTTGTCTTTCGGGGTCGGCTGCAGGTGCGCAATTCACTCAACCGCAGCCGCCCAGGAACCATGGCTTGAAACACAGAGGCTTCAAAAAATCCTGTGCTTACTTAAATGTCAAACGTGTTGAGATCCAGCGGGCTTCAGCCCTTCCACACCTGTCCGATAAGGCATGGAACGGCATTGCCGGCTGAGAAAACGAAACGCCCGTACCCAATCGCCACGAACCATAGAATCCCAATTATACTATAGTAGTTTCCACTTTCTTTTCCATTATCCCTATAGAACCCCAATACATACCCTATTATACTGTAGTAATTGCCATTCCAAGGTGGCCTTGGACCACTGGGATCTTGGCGGTTCTTGATAGCTCATGGCCATGACTGTTAGTCTACATATCTTTCAGCTTCTGGCTTTCAAAAACTTGGGGCTCCTTGTTTGGACCAGAGTGATAGCATCATGGGGAAAAGAGAGGCAAAACAAAAAGAATTCAGAACAGTCATGCTCATGAAGCTCGGATCTCAAGTCTGCGATGTTACCACCATTTACTTCTTAGTGGGGTGACATCGTGCAACGTCCGCCTCAGGCAGCGCTTGCAATCTGAGGGTGTTCATAGGTAGGGTGCCCCAGTATGAGACCTCCAATAAACGATCGTAGTCCTTGCGAAAAGAAAAGTTTTTCAGGACTGTAGAATTCGCATCATCTCAATGGGCTAGATAAGCAGCTTGCTTACGAATGAGGAGGTTTAGAGCTGGTTGGCCAGTTTTGCCTTCTGGCCGGCAACGACATGACTATCATGCCGAGAGTCCCTGTTCATTCTCCAGGCATAACTTGGACTGTGTCTGAACCCCACACAGCGAAAACTTCTGTCTGCGGCTGCTTACAAAGCCTGATGACTGATGAAGTTGACTGCTGGAATGCAGCCAGGGGCTCCATGGTCAAATTTAGAAATGAATGGAAAAGAAAAAGTTAGGGGTCAATCCCTCTCAGAGCAGCTTCGCTCACGTTCCCTGCTTACGTTCCCTGACCGTCAAAGCATTATTCGCAAGACACAGCTCGTATGCAGCTTACAGTCTCATGCTGATGTTTCGATTAAAAGCATTCGCGCTAAGACGGGCAGGGTGCATGGAACTAAACACAAAGATATGTGCTAAAGTTTGTCCGCTACAAGAACTCTGAAGCAATTTCCAAAAAGACTCCCACCACAATTCTAGCACATACACACGGAGAAATGGCTCACAAGTGAGTACCAGCCGCTGGACACAGGTCATATTCCAAATATGTCACAGCTTCGGCTGGAGGCCGTTTGCCAAAAGAAGTGAGGCTTGACACGAAACTCCTTGGATGGGCCTACAGGAGGCTCATAAGGTTTGCAAGCTCAAACCGATACAGGAAATTCCGCTGAAGTAAGAAATTCTGGAAAAAGGAAGTCACAGCTTCCCGCTGCACCCGGTCGATGGTCACAAGTCGAATCTGTGTGACGTTAACCGCTTTTACTCGGTTTACCTCTGCCCTTCAGTACTGTTCCTTCGCCCGCTCAAGTTCGGTGACCTCGCGAAACAAGTTCCAGGCACAAGATCAGCTTGGCTCAATTAGCACTCAGCAGGCACCCTACTACCAAAGTTTTTTGCTTTGAGGGTTTGAAGGGATGAGGTGACTCCAAGTCTCAGGGCCTGTGCCAAGAGCTGCTCTTCGGCATCGGGCTGCTCCAGTCTGTCCACAACATGCACCAAGAGCACGTCGGGCACGGCCTTCAGCTTAGTCACTAGCATCAAGCCATCCACGAGCTCGCCCGTCTTCCGGCGTAGAGTCACAGAAAGAGCGTTTCTGCTGCGGAGATGCGAAGCACTTGAGGCCACCTCCAAGTAGAGCTCAAGCACAGGATCCACATGACCATTGCAAAGCAGACGAGCTGCATTCTTGCCCAACAGCTCCTGCTTAGAGTAGCCGAAGAGCTCCTCGAAAGAAGGCGAAACACTGACAAGGCCCATCTTGTCCACTTCAGGATGATTCAAAGCCAGCGCCGCAACGGCAACATGCGGGGAGGAGGACTCTATGATATTTTGAAGCCTGTTCTGTCTGAATGACAGTGAGTCCGCATCTTGCTGAACCGGGATGCCAGTAGCAGCTTGCAGTCGACAAATGTCGGGATAAATGTCATGGTCCGCCCCTTTCGTTACTTCTGTCTTTCTCGCTAGCTGCGGCTTCAAGAGCGTGTAGCTTGGAAGCGTCGTTGCTGAGCAGCCGATTGTACGCGCGGCGTGGAAGATTGCAGGGTGTAGGAGGTTTCTTCCATAGATTCGCATTGAAGGTGTACCTCAGATGATGCTACTGGGCAGCTCGTGAGTTTGAAACCTGCCACTTATTGTTCTCAAGCTGGGCAGAGCCTCTACTTTTGACAGACAGCGTTGGGCTTACGTGCGGGCGTCCACATGCGTGACAGATTAAGAGACTAGCAGAATCTTCGGGTTGTAGGATCGCAGAAGGCAGTCTAAACTCAAAGGCTCCACCCTGACCCTAATGGAAAGCACACTCAAGTGTGTGAGGCCCTTGCCGGCGAGGACTGCCAAAACGAGGTCGGCAGCTTGCACGTGCATGTCCATGATGACTTCGTGCCTGCCTAGAGCAATCGCTAGCCGAAAGGCTGTGAGCCGAAACAATGCGGAACCTACAGCCCTGCTCCTTGATTTACAAAGTTGTGACAAATATCATGGTGCTATTCTCCCCAGATAAAACTGATTGGAATCTGGCTATTCGGCAATCTTCCTCCCTTAGTGAGAGCTCTCCGCAGCTTTTCCTCAACCTGTCGGGGACCAGACATCAAGAGGAAATTGACGCGCAAGAAAATGTTGGGAACAACTTCCCTGTTGCTATGAGAAGCGTAAAACCGACCTGTGAATTCATTAGCCGAAAGAGTGACTGAATATTCCAAGATATTCCAAGGTCTATCTGCACAGGATGTCACACGGCTAGATTTCTATGTCAGCAAAACTGCTCGCTTCGGACTTCGAGCCTGTCATGTGTGCGTCAACTTATTAATGCTGTCAGGTTTGAAGGAAATGTTTCCGGAAGAGTGGCGCGAGCGGGATATGGATGTAACCATCTGTCAGGCATGGATGCTCTTTTACACGGACGAGCGCAGAGATGGACACACTGTCGGTCCACCAAATGGGCTCATCAAATGGGGTAGGATGCAGAACATGCGACTGCTGGGGCAGATGCGTTCTGCCCGAAGTATACGATGGCAGTTCTGATCCAGCGCGTTGTGCTTCTACATCCATGATGGCTCTGCGCTCGCCGAGGCTTCATTCTTCGGGTTCTCACTCGAAGCCCTACTGTGAATCCCAACCAGCGGTCACATGAGGCCAGGATACGCACTAGTATTGAAGCTATGGGTGCTTGAAAATCATCCCAAGATCCATGGTGCATGCTACGCGCATTAGCAGACTCAAGGAGGAATAGCAAAGTCTGACTTAGCGATCAACTGGAAGTAGGGCACCCGAGCGCCTGCCCCTGTCTGACCAGGAGCCCGCCAGTGCCGCCACCGCCGATCACCTCGAGGCGCTGCAAGGAGCTGCATCTGCAAGTGCCACTCTGCCACAGCAAGCTTGCTTCGCTTGCTTCGCTTGCTTGAGACTAACCGACTTTTAGACTTCCCTCGGTTCCTTCCCACTTGTGCTTAGACCCCTTCGCTTTGGCAGTGCTAGGGTGCTACAAGTAGCAACTCACAAGCAGGGCCCAGAACGCGAACTTTCTGACAGAACAGCAGCAGCTTCAGCCGTGAGTCACTGTAGGAAGGATACCGCTTGAAAGACAGTCACTCACAGAGACTTCGGGATTTAGCCGTGCATTTCGGAGTTTTGGCGGAAAGAAAGCTTTCAAGTCGGCAGCACCTCAAAAATACTTCATCTGGTAGATGCATTGATGCAGAACAAGATAGGGATTGCAAGGCGCCTCCCACTTCGGCATCTGGCCAAGTCGACGTCCGAACGCGGTTCACTATGCATTGCCTTGTGGCTGACTGCTGTTAAAAGTTGATAAAGTTGTGGCAGCTTGGCTTCCGTATCTTCCGTCTGTATTCAGTTCAAAGGTGCCTTCTTCGGGAAACAAAAATCTCTTTTGCTCACTAAATGCGCTTTGCCTCTGCATCGCTAACGCATACAAAGCTATCCGAGCATATTGTCAAGGACTGCATGAAGACATGCTTGAGGGATTGGCATCCAAATTTCCAATGTCCACTGCGGCAGTCTTGAAGTCTCAAAAGCTGAAGCTTGACTGTTTTGAACCTCGGGCTTGGAACGTCTGGGAGCGCTTTCATTGACTGAGGAGCCGCCACAGTCGGGCGGAACAGACCTATCCGCTACAAGTCAGAGCCTTTCTGCATGATGACTCCCTGCGTTTAATGCGTTACACGCTGGTTCACGAATGATAGATGGAGAGATCCATTGGCAGTGAGTTTCATCATAGCAGAAACGCGCGCGCACACTGCAGCTGCGTGCTTGCACCTGCAATCTGCGAATTGCCAGACTGGATGGTTTGGAATGATGCTCGACAGCTCCTACAGCTGCCGGTGAAACGGCCTAGGGTGCACACTCTTGCGTGCGTTCCCTGTTGAAGCTTTCGCATGCTAAGCCAGTCCACCTTTGTCGGCAGAGATAGCTCCAGCAGCTTTTCGCTGTACATTAACGACTATCGCTTCAGAGTCGCCTGCCACAATCGCTGGGATTCTACAGCTGCAGCCAATTTCTGTTCAAGTCCGGGGCACCTGAAATTTTGCGTCGGAGCCATTTTGCTCATCCTCCAGCCATTCTTTCCGTTCCCCATTCTCCCACCTCAAAGATGCACCCTTCAAACGAGAGCTCAACCCTCTTAAGCCATCAGAACGAATTTCGTTAGTAAGCTGAGGCCTGCACAAGGCCAACCGGTGGTTGCCTTGTGAATTACACAGGCGGCCGACGCCGTGCTGTCGGCCTGCATTCTTGAGAGTAGCTAGCTGTGATCCTTGTGAGTCTCAAAAGACGTCGTGCATTCACAACAAGTGCCTTTGCTCCAGTAGCCCTCGTACCGTCGGCCATCTGCCTTTGTTTTCCGTGCTCTGTGACATGAAGCAACTAAGTACAGGGCATGTGAAGATGCATGCAGCCGAGATCGCCGCCCACTTGAAGATGCCAAAGCCATCCTTCTGGTCACGGGCATATTGGCCCTGCCAGCGAGAAGGCTGCACACAAGAAGACCCGAACACCGCTGCTTTGGGATGCTGCCAACCTGGTAGCAGCGACCATCCGCCTAGAGTCTACAAACCCCCAAACATCGTGATGCCGACATCCAGGTGCATTCGGATGAAATCAGCTGGCAGCTTGTAACGCGGGCTGTTTGATTCCGAAGCTGATAGGGGTGAGACCATGCGTAGCTGGCCATATCAACAAGATGCCACCAGTCAAACGAGAGACGAGAGAGGAGAGCGCTCTTCACTCATCCCTGCTGTGCGTCGCGTCTACCGTGCTGGAATGCGTATGGACCGCGGGATGAAGTTGCCAAATCCATCACACGCGCAGCCTAGGCACGAATGCAAGGCAGGAGTATTTGTCTGGAGGCCATCTGGGAGGTCTGTACAACATGCACATCATGCACCAGCACATGGGCACCAAACCAGTCCACAAGCCCCTGTGCTTTTGGCCCATTGCTTTCAGATAGCAATCCTGCTGTCGAGTTGCAGTGGGCTCTGAAACTGTTCGCCAGTTTGCCGCTTGCATCGCCTCTTGCACCTCGCACAGTGGGCAGCTCTCGATGATGTGGCTTGGCTGCAGCTGTCCTATCTGAGAACCAGTTCAAAGAAGGACCGATTGCACGAGGCAGAAGGGTCCTCAAATTAGGGACGCGTTGGATGGCGTCCAGCTTCGAAGAGTTGATGAGTTAGCCCTGGCAAGGCTAACTCGAACTTTCCCTGACTAACGGCGGAACTGGAGAAGCGTGCACTGCAACCAATTGGCCTATGCAGTGTTCCGAGGAGCACCAGCTTTATAATTACAATGTGTGGCCAAACCAGCTGGCAGCAGAAGGGTGCAAAGGATCTTGCTCAGGTCAGGTTTGAAGGCTTGTTGGGTGTTTTGACCCAGCGCCATGGCCATCTCTGAACACGCCAGGTGATGGTTCGCAGATTGTGGAAGCACGTTCGCTTGGAAGATCGAAAGAAGCGTAAGTTGCCCGCAGTTGTCAGCTGACGGTCACCGACTTTCCATACTCATGCTCTTTCTTCTTGGTGCCAATCTCTTGACAGTCCTCTTTCAAGTGCCTCTCTCGGAACCCAAGAAGTTCAAGGTGATGAGACACGGAGCGAATAGCCAAGCCCGCCAAAACACAAAACACCCACCCCTCCGCTCATGCTCGACGCTGCGCATCTAAAGGCCTTGCTTGCTCTTCAGCACATGGAGGTTTCCCTAAATTACTGTTCTCAAAATGGGGGAAACTTATACAGGGCCCCGTATTATAATAGGAACCCAAATANNGACCCCGTATTGACAGTAATTTAGAACATGCCGCAAACCGTGCACAGCACGAGCAAAATGTGCAACGGCACTTTTTTGATACGGATGGGAAGTCGCCTGTAAAGGCGGGGGGTCCGCAGACGCCCCAGATCCCGGGGCCGGAGGGCGCATCTGCTCCCCGCCCTTCCCCCGCATCGCGCCGGCACCGGGAAAGGGAAAAGTGCAGTTAAACAGAGGCCAAATCAGCTGCTGCCCTGTGGACCGCGTACTCGAGGTCGTCCGCGGCCCAGGCGAGGATGTCAAGGACGGCCTCCAGGTTCGTGTCCGCCTGCGTCCAGCCATGGCATACTGCCAGGGTGCAGTCCGCCCTGGATATGGGGTCGGCGATGTTCGCGTTGGAGGTGACCCGGAAGAAGGTTGGCCGCCAAGATTGGCGGGCCGCCAGCGCCCAAAAGGCGGACAGGAGGCCGTTGACGGAGGCGTCACGCCCGTAGCCCTTGTTGAGGGCCCATTGGCCTGCGGCGTTGTCGATGAACGCCACCCAGTCCTCAGGGAGGTAGGCGGCCAGGGTCACAACCGCCAGGATCTGGGCAAGCACCTCGAGCATATAGATATACGCCCTGCGCGTGTCGAATTTCCGAATGAACCAGTCCGGTATGGACCCGGAATCATACCAGGTCATGTGGCCCACTCTGACGACGTAGCCCCACCCGTTGGACGCCCTGTGTGAGCGGTCCATCGGGGCATTGGCCGGCACCCATCGGCTTTGTGTCGAAGCTCGCCCTCCACAAACTAGGCGTCGGCGTAGATCACGCAGCTGACCGCCCTGGGGGCTACGAACGGTATGAACCTGGGGGGAACCTGTTGCAGTAGGGCTCTGGTTGCGAGCAGGGCCGCCCGCAAGCCAGGCGTGAGTCTTTCCTGTTGCCTGCATGGGCGCTCGCCCGGGCGTATACGGGCCCCAAGATCTTGGCGAGGCGTTTCGCTGTCGGCTCCAGGCTGGCGCCCTCTGCAGAGAAGGACACCTGGACCCCTTGCATCACGTGGGATCGCCCAGACTCCTAGGCTTTGGCGGAGGCCCATGAGTTGAAAGAAGTCGGCGAAGCCGCGGAGTCTGCGAGGTCATCCCCGTCCACGCCATTGAAGTCGTCCACGTAGTGGCCGCCCACGATGAAGAGGAGCGCCCGCGTGAGGAATTGAAGGGCGTCCCCTGCTCCGTTGAAGTTCCACACCGAGGCGGCCGCTCGAAGCACATCGCGAAGTGGAACCAAAGGGTTGGTCCAGAGGCGGTGTGGAGTATGGTGCCGCTGTGGGCTGGCACCTTGACCGGCCACTGTTTGCGTTCAGCAGGTCGTGGCCCCACACCCGGACCTTTTGGCAGAGCATGGCCGCCATGTTCACATAATCGCCCTGTGGTGGGTCGGCACGTCCGAGGCCATGATGGTGGCGTTGTGGTGGGAGCGCCTCCAGCCCTCGCCCCTTCGAAGGGGTGATCTCGCCCGCCTTGTTTTCTTGGATGATTGTGAAGGAGGTGCGACGAAGATGTCGCCATTGGAGGGTCGGGACGCATCGCCTTGGCCAGTTGGCCGGCGCTCTGCAAGGGCCGAGGACCCTGCCCAGGCAGTGGCAGTTCAGCCAGGAGCGTGGCTGGGCGTCGTCTCTCCCAGGCCACCCCAGCCTAGGTCTTACGCGCCCCAGCATGTCAAAGCCGTCTGTCAGGTCAGCGGTCATGCCCTCATGTCGGGGTACCGAGCTGGCCCAAAAAATAGAACATGAGGGCACCTGAGCGGGGGTGTTCTTGTCCGGGGCGCAGTACCCCCTGACTGCGGCTGCCTTTCGCCCAGCCAGGCGGTTGTGTGGTCTCGCCAGTCGTCTACCAGCTCGGCGATCAGCAGCACCTCCCTCCGTGTGGCAAGCCACTGCATTGTGGAGCATCTGCGCACGCCTGATGGGTGGGCGGGCGGGTGCCACCGAGGCTAGCACGAGGATGGTCAAGAGCCTGGCTGCTACACCCCAACGCCAGCCATTGCCTATGAGGCGGTCCTTGATGAAGGCGGGCGGGATGCACATCTCGCCCTCCGCGCTTGTCAGCATGGCCTCACAATTGTAATGCCAGGGCGCGCATTGACGTTTGTCCGCCAGCAGCGCTCTTGGCACGCGCCCTCGACTGGGCGGTGAAAGCTTGCTCCACACCAAGGCGACCCATCAGATGGGTTGGAGGTGAGGTCCAGCCGAAGTCGCCCGCACAGGCAAACACTGGCTGGGAGCCGAGCTTATGAGTGACAGTGTTCGCGTCCTGCGGCTTCATGAGCCAGGAAGGCGGTGAGCAGGATGATGTTGCTGCCTCTGGGCTCGGCCGCCTGGCTCGGCTGTTGCACGGAGGCCGTGGAGTTTCTCGCCCTTTTGGCGGTGGCCTAGCGCTTCTGGCCTTTGCCTGGGCGGTCGGTCTTCTTGGCGTTGCCCCAGGACTATTGTTGGCGGTTTGGTCCTGGCTCCAACTGGATTGGGCCCACGTCCAGTAGCCCCAATCCTCCTGGGAGTCGTTGCCGCCCGTGTTGTGGCGGTCGGCACCCTTCGTCTTGCCTGTCTTGCCTTTGCCGCCAGGCCGTTAAGCTCGCCCCCAGCCGCCCAGGTCCGGCGGCTGATGATCTTGTGGGAAATCTTTGGACTGTGGACTGGTTGCGCGCCTGCCATTGGCGGCGGGCCTCCAACCATGTGCACCAGAATTGCCTCACTCACTGCGGCGTCCGCCGTGTCTTTGGGCTTGTGTGTGGTGCCCGCGGGGTCGGTGTAGCCGGCCGCCCACGGTGTCACCACAGCCGCCTCGAACTTCTCGATCCGCGCCCATGAGGGCCAGGGTGGCGGCGCGGCTGATGTTGCGCGCCTTCAGGTACGCGTCAAGCTCCGGTCCGGCGCCCGATTGGGCGACGAGGTTGTCGCAGGGCGCCATGCCGGGGGTGGGCGACGGGAGGGCGCTCAGCGAAGCAAGCTGGGGGCGCCTTTCTGGTGATACGCCGGTGCTTGCGTATCAAACTGCTCCGCCATCTGGCTGACCGAGGCGGTCGCGCCAGTGGCGGTGGGCAAGACCGTGTCGTCTGCCGCCCTATCTTGGGCTATTTTGTTGGCCCCTGCGCGGGTCGCGCCCGGGGTGGGCGGCCCCTCGGGCTGTGGCACATCGGGCGGGTGTTCCACAGTGGTAGAAGTCGCCGCTGCAGACGAGGTAGGCGGTCCAGCCGTAGGCGGCGAAGTGGAAATAGTGCCGCCAGCGTCTGCAGCGTCATCGCCCGAGGTTTGGGCGGTGTCCCCCTGGCTCATGGACGCCAGGTAGGCTTCCAGTGCGGTAGTGCCGCCCGTAGTGGTCGGCCACACTGGCTCTTGCGTGGCGTGGCTCGCAGTGGGCGAAGCCATCGCCCCGATGAAGGTGTCGGCCAGGGAGACCGTGTCAATGTTGTTGACATTCGCCCCAAAAGGGGCGGTAACTTGGTTGGCCTCATTGTCCGCCGGGTCAAGGCGGAAGGCGTGGCTCGAACTGGCCTTAGCCGGGCCGCTGCCGCCCTCATCATCAGAGGGCAGTGGGGTGACGGTGCGCCCCACTGCTCGGCGGAGGCGCCTAAAAGGCTCCCGCCCCATGTAGGAGAGGGCTGCCAAGAGCGTCGCCTCATTCTCAGAGGCGAGGCGGCGCAGGGCAGCGGCCGCGGATGCAACATTGTCGGAGGCCGCCATAGCTCGAACTAAGGTGGTTGAAGGCTAGGGGCACAAAAATGCGGTTCGAGCACTCAAGCTGCGGTGTGTGCTCGAGTGCTCCATGTTCAAACGCACACAAGTGTGCTAACAGACAATCCCCACATCAAGTACGGAGGCCAGTTAAGTCATGCGGACCATGCGCTTCCACTGAAGCTACGGTGCGGCTTTTAAGAAGGGCACTGCACTGCGGCAACCGCAGCCAACAGCATCGACTGCAAGCTGCAAATCAGCGGGAGGGCCTGTCAGACAGTGTCTTCAGTGATAAGAATGACAGCCAGTATTGAGATGGAACTCTGTCTGCCTCCACAGTCACATGGGGTACTTCTGCTGCTTGCAGCGAGGATGTCGCAGGCTGTATGTGCAAGCGTGGGATCACCTTACTCAAGCAAAAGCAGATGCTGGGGCGGCTAAGACAGCGTCCGTCTGTGAACACATCTTATCACATCTTCATGGCAGGTGCCAAGTGGCAACCTTAAGCACGTCAGCTAAACGATGGCCGGCCAAAGCAAGCTGCCTTCTTGATACCTGCCGAACCTTGGCAACGTAAGCGTCCTTAGTCAAATGCAGTGGCAGTCTTCGCAGCATGTCACAGGTGACGCACAGCTTCAACAAAAAAGGGATGCCGCCAAGGCGTCAGAAACGTTTCCTGCAGCTCGGACACCCTGGTAAGCATCCTGAATTGCAAGACGATGAACTTCATCCACCCAACGCTTGAAGACCTGCCAGCTCAATGAAAGCATGGCCATCAGAGCTCTTGGCAACACGGCTCCAAATGACAAACCCACCTTCGTGCAATCCGATGGAACCAGGTAGCAGTCCATGTCTCCGGGAACGTATTCCTGTAGCACTGTAGCGGTCAAAGAGCCACGGGCGTGGTGCCTCCAATCTGAGCCCCAACCTCCAGACTGTTCTTGGGATACTCTCCTGAGAAGCCCCAGGGCAAGGTCTGAGCATGCAAAGTTCGGAGTGGTTGTCTCGTGATTCGCAACCAGTCTCCTGCAAGCTTGGAAGCGTTCAACTGCAGCTCCTCCTCAGTGAAGTCATCTGATGACTGGTACCCATTGTATCCCATTGTCAAGAGTACTTGGCAACCCAGGCACCATTTGCAAGGCAGTGAATGGCCACTCATCCAGATACAATCCTCCGGCCGCGTCCCAGAGTAAGTGCAGATTCGTCAGGGTGCTCCAGTTGGAGTGGATCCTGCGAGCTATTTGCACACATACGCGAACATGCTCAGAGAGGACGGGTAGCCTGCATTGCAAGCGTGCGCCTGATGAGGTTGCCACCACGATCTCCAGCAACATGCCCAAATCGCGTATCATCAAAAATGCCTTGTGCAGCATGGAGCGGCTGGTGTACATCTCCAACGATGTGGATAGCCTCATTTCGGAAGATCCCTGAAAGCACAAAACGCTAGAGCCCCTGGAAAATGGTGTCAACACTGTGCCGCTGTAAGCTTGGGAAACGAAGCGCATCATGAGGTTCAGCGCGAACGCAGAGTGCGAAGCATAAAACGTTCCTCAAGGCTGGAAAGATGGCGAAGAACATGACGCACTGCTGCAAACAGTTTCAGGGCAACAGACTCAGACAGGGTGCGCATGGCCTGTGCCAAAGCCCAAACAGCAGATGGATTCTCAAATGCGCGGTCAAAGTTGTCGTCGCCAATTTGCAAGTGATCCTCAAAAACAGTGCGGATGCTCATCAAATGATGATGCTGATGATGGTGATGGTGGTGCTGACTGGTGGGCGAGCAACATTGAGAAACACTAGTCACTAGTCTGTCTCCGCAGCTGCGTGTCAGGGTTGAAGTCCAGATCGACAAAATGCCAAGAATTGAACCTGACACAACTGCCAAGCATCGACATAAGGCAGCGGCCGGGCACGGTCCTTCTCTGCAAATTGCTGCCAAGACACTCATTCAGGCCCGTGGCTGGCAAACCACGGCACAAAGGCGCGGAATCACTCCGAACGCATTTGATGTGATCGGGCCACACCGAACTGCTCACAAAGTCGGACATTCCAGGAAAGTCGGACTCCCATGTCGAAAGTAGCTTGTCCACTGCTTGTACTTCTGAGGGGCTCAAGTGCATTTTGGCAACTTCTGCCACCAGCATGTGCCCGGTATCGAACCATGACTCTGCTGCAGGCAACCCCAGCGTGAAGACAAGCACGATTGTTTTCATCTGGCAGGAGGCTCAACCAAGTTCCATCCGCGGCAACGTAAAGTATCCCGGCAGCTTGAGCTCTTTCAGTTCGGACTTCTTGCGTTCACAAAATCTTGCCATCTCTTAACATGCTTCTAAGTTCGTCGTGAAGTAGCTGAGCCTTTGCAGAACATAATGTTTCTGATGAAATGAATTGAGCTCCAGCTTCATAATACTTGATCATTGCAAGTGCGGTACAGCTGCAGAAAGCACCAACTCCATGCTGGTCTGCTCAAGGCTGGGATGCGTTGACACAGCCAAGTCAAAGCATCGGCAGGCTATTGAGCTGCCAACCCACTTGTATCGGCCACATCCGTTCATGGTTGAGGCCTGAGCACAGACACTCCGACAGAGCTCCATAGATCTCCTACAGTTTCTGTTACAGTGAAACAACAAATGGTTATATAGGGGTTATATTGAGCCGTAAAAAATAGGTGTATAAATTTAATTGAAATAAGGAAGCTTCCGCCCGCGAGCTTCCGCGGACCCTCCGCAAAACCTCCGCGAAGACTACTGGCAGGTTTTCCGACGCCGTGTTTCCGCGGGGCTTTTCCGCGGACGTTTCCGTCTAAGGCGCTTCGGCGGCCCTTCCGCGAAAGGGATGTCTAGTCTTCGGTGTTATCCGTCCGAGTACATTGAGCGCGAACTTATTTAAAAGGGTGGGGTTGGGGCTTGCCTTAAAGGGCTCACACCAAAGGCGGTCACTCGGAAATTTATTCAAAGGGTCTGCTGGGCTGGTTATTCAGGAATCAAACCAGAGTCGGTCACTTGGGAATTGGTACTGCGGCAAAGAAGGAGTGGCCAAGTAAGTACTCCCAAACCCATCCCGTAGCTTCCGCGGAGCTTCCGCGAAATCGCCCTCACTTCATTAATTCCAGGGACCCAATCGCGGGAAGGTATCTCCGTGGTGGCTCCCTTATGCCAAAACAGAAAACAACTCTAGTGAAAAAGTGCATGGGATTTACCAGCTGCGGCGTCTCCAGCGCCCTGCCCAGAATTCGTTAGGGCTTTGCAAGTACAAGGGGATCTTCATGTTAGGGTTTAGGGTTCTGGGGGGAGGCACATCACGGCTGAGTTTCTTCTGAAGTTACTAACCTTCCATCTCCGTAAGCTTTTGCTCGGGATTCGGCGGATTGAAAAAGGAGCTTCCGCAAGAGCTTCCGCAAGAGCTTCCGCAAGAGCTTCCGCAAGAGCTTCCGCAAGAGCTTCCGCAAGCGAAGTGCTTCCGCGAAAGCTTCCGCGATCTTCCGCGCGCACAATGGGAACCACTTTTCGGAACCTGTCGCCAGCCGATTTCCGACGTTA
The DNA here is from genome assembly GCA_905231905.1 of Symbiodinium pilosum. Taxonomy (NCBI): domain Eukaryota; class Dinophyceae; order Suessiales; family Symbiodiniaceae; genus Symbiodinium; species Symbiodinium pilosum. Next base: position 31,322 of record CAJNIZ010000991.1, read on the forward strand.
TTGCCGAATCTAATTAACGTTGATCGAGCGCCTATTTTTTTGACTGCTCTTTTGGGGATATTGGGACAATGGACAAGAAAATGGAAACCTTACTATTTAAGGTTCAAGGTTTAGGGTTAACATCCAGCCGGGAATGGCGCCAACCATCTCCCTCTGTACTCGCGCTCATCGACACCGATGTAAATTCCTGGCACTTGGTGTTCTTTGTGTCTAGAGCCGACAAGCAACTGCTTGCCAGGAATGCCAAAGCCATCAATCATGTTCATGCACCACTGCCTCCGTGTTGGGGGATCGAGAACACAAGCTACAGAGATAGAGCAAAAGAAAGACCAATCTGAGATTTCCACCCTTGGTACTTTGACCCATCCGGCCACTGGTACTCCTGGCAAATTGGCTGCCACTGCTATGCGCAGAGAGGCGAAAGGGCTGTAGGCTGCACCCGCATCATGCGAGCCATAGTCTAAACTCCTAGTACCCCCCTTAATGATCCTTAGGGTTTGGGGTTTAGGGCTTCGGGTTTAGGGTCTAAACTCCTAGTATCCCCCTTAATACAGCCTATAGTACTCTACTCTATAACCCCTATATAACCCCCCTTTACAGGGTTTAGACTGTAGCTCATGTGTCAACATGTGCCAAAGCCACACCGCTGCCACTCTTCTTCCCTCGCGAGAACTCCCCAATGAAGCGGGATCTATCCGGCCACGACTCTGTGCCGAAGCCATCCTATTCGGTGCAAAGGCGACATCCAGATGAATTCTTAAGCAACACCTTCAACGAACACCTGCCTGGAGGTCATTCCGGAACTGGCCTGCCAGACTCAAGCGCTTCAAATGTGGTTGCCACGCCTCCTTCGTCAGAGGAGCCTTGGTAGACAGTGCCATTTTGGTGGACGTAGGTGCCGTATCCATGCGCCAAGTTGTCCCTGCCACGCTTGCATCCTATGATGTATCTGTCAGACCAACACCAGGACTCCACAGCATTCGGTTCTTTGCTCTAAGAACTGCTTGTACCGCACCTGGCAGACATGCTCTAAACTTTCAGGTCCGGGGACTGTACATGCCTGGCAAGTATGCCACCTTTTCAAGGCAAGCACACGCTTTAGACATCTGCCAGGAAAGTTGGACCGTGTCCAAATTGCTGCTTCAGCTTGCAAGTCACACAGGATTCAATCAATAAGGGCCAAATGCCAAATTTGTTCTGTCTGTGAAACTCGCGCAGAAGCAAAAGCTAAACAAGTACGAAGATACATGAACAGGGGCCAAAGCATCGCACTTTGTGCCCTGCTCTGTTTTGCAAAGCTGTTCGGCCTTCAAGTGTTGCATCCAGCGACTTGCTCAGATGAAGAGACTCGCAAGTGATTCCTGCGGCTTGCTCTTTGGCTCGAAAACTGTAGTGATCCCTTGCTTTGAGCACATTTTCACATTTTCTCGACTCAGCTGTCCATGCAATGTTGGATGTTGAAATTGGATTTTCGGTGCATTTTTGGACTCTGGGTTTCGACTTTTGGGCGTTGGGCCTATTTTGAATCTTGGGTTTTGGGTTTGTGGCTTATTTTGGATTTTGGGTTTTGGTCTTTGGGTTCTCGCGGCCATACGACCCGACCAGAGCACCGAACGGGCGCTACCAGAGCACACCACGGGCACACTTCATCGTCCGTCTCTATGAAGGACCAGCGGGGTCCCCCAGAGTTCCCCACCAGAGCACCGAAAGCCCCAAACCCGACCAAGGTCGTGAACTGCGTGGGTCGGGTGGGGAGAGATTAGTCAGTGAACGTGGTGGTGTGCGCGGAACGTGTCACACTCCCTCAAAACCCTACACCCCAAAAACACCACAAACCTCAAAAAACTCAAATCACTCTTAACCTTTAAAAAAAACTCAAACCATCCAAAAATGGACCCTAAACCCTCGCAAACCCTAAACCCTCGTAAACCCTAGACCCTGAAAATCCTAAACCTGAAATTTCTAAACCCTAGAGCCCACACCGAAAACCCTAAACCCTCAAAAATCTTAAACCCTTAAAGAACCTGATCCCTAAAAAGCTGGAACCCTAATTCCTCAAAACCCTAAACCCCGAACTAAAAAAAAAACACACCCCAAACCCTAAAAGCCTTGGTTCAAATCCTAAAAACCTTAAACCTTAAAACCCTAAACTTTAAACCCTCAAGCCCTAAAGACCATAAACCCTAAGCCCTGCAAAACTAAGCACTGAAAACCGTAAAATCTGGGAACCGCCTGTCCCTGGAGCAAGAATACAACCGGCTAGACTAGCGACCTTCAGCGAGAAATTGGGGTTCAGGGGCCGGTGTTTGGATCAGGTCGGAGCCTCCAAACCGCCCAACAGCGCCGTGCAGCGCCACGTGTTTTGACAGCTTGCAAGAATGATGCGATCAGGATTCTTCAGCTGGGAGTTTTCGCAACTAGGAGCTTCATGTTAGGAAGCACGCGTCCACTACGTAGGGCCTGGCAGGTCTCCAAAAGCCGCAACCCAACTCCAGGAGAATAAAAAAAATCGTCGGCAGATTACAAGTAAACATCCTCTAGACTCTAGAAGCCAGCCCTTTGCCCCAAAACCCCTGACCTTAAACCCTAAACGGTTCCCGCTGGAAGCACGCCGGGCGTTTTGCGCTACAACGCGCATGGCAGGCGTACCTACTCCTTCTTTTACTACAACAGCCATCGAGGCTACCACCCGCAGCCACCACGACTGCTACTACGACTACTTCCGCGGCCACTGCAGTATGACAACTGCTAAGACATGATGGGATTGCTACTCTACTACATCTACTCCAACTCGTGCTCCTACTCCTCCTTGTCCTGCTCTACTCCTCTTACTCCTCCTACTCCTACTGCTACTCCTTCTCCTACTCCCCGCTGCTGTCACTGCACCACTATCTGCTGCTGGTTCCACACGTAGCACCACCAGTAGCGCTACTGATGTTGCAAGCAATCCGAGTCCAACATTACCGCAGACCTACTTTGCAGGTGCAAGCTTCTGCTTGCGCGCGTTCCCTCGATACATGCTGCCTGAATGTACTCTGCTCATGGAATGTCTGTCCTCAGGCAGCTGGCGCTGGTCCCGCATGGGCCTCTGACATGGCATCAACGTAGGCCCCAACCTGTGCCAAGCCGAGCCCTTGCTATTTTGTCTTCTCCAACCCACAACCCTTGAGGAGCATACCGCATCTTCAATGAATCCCGCAGGCAGGGTCGCGGCCATGCCTACGAATATGTGACAGCAGGCTGTATGGGGGATAGCAAAACTGAGGGACGCGCCGTACATGCCGGCAGTAGACGTGAACTTTGACGGATCTTCGCGAGCCGTTTGCACCGACGCCTTGCATCAAGAATGTGTGGGCGCTCCCCTCAAAAAAAGGCAACTCCAAACCTCCAAATCAGCCAGGAATTGCCCAGCATTTTTGGCGGAGGGAAGAGTCCTTGGACAACAACCACTCTGCTTGATGTGTAATTCCAGACCCATGTCTTATCATGTCTGACCAAATAGATTCGAGATGGGCTGTAAGCATCTCGCACAGCAAGGTGAACGCAGGCAGGATTCTGGCCTGTGGCAGTGACAGGACGTGAAGTCCAAGGCTGCAGCACAGAACAATGCAACTGGTACCAAGGCAGCAGCACGTGGCTAGCTCCCAACCATACTTCCTGGGGCCATGGAGAATGCTCCTAGTGATGGCATTTGCAGGCTTGGGCCACGAACTGCTTCATGCAGTCAGCCACCGCATAGCAGCTGAAGCCTCGAGGCACTGACGCGGCTTACAAGGTTGTCTGTCAACGTCTCTGCAGTATTGGGCCTGCATCAGAGTTAGCATTGAAGGCTACCACGCACACCTGCCCAATTTCACTTTTACCACAATCCTTGATGAACCCCATCAAGTCGTACCAGATGGTCAGCGTGAGCCTCTGCTCGCCCGACCACATGAATCCCACGAATCTTCTTGATGCCTGAACGCAGCAATAGCAATGCCTCAAACGGTGCAGCTATTCTCGCGTCTTGGATGGCTTACAGCCCGAACCTTCAGCAATTTGCCTTGTAGCACCCACAATCTGGCGAGTGGTCTCCACATATCCCTCCACCCCAAACCTGACGCCAGGCATGCGCAAATTGAGACTTATGGCATAATCGCATCTCATGGGGCGCTGGCACATGGCGCATTTTCTCTGGAAGTTGCTTGTTAGCCAGCATGTACTGTGCAACTCCACAGCTATTGCTCTTCTTTTAGTCCTTTGCAGGAATGCATGGGAATGCTGTCCTGGGCTAGATTTAGGGGGCCCCTTAAATTCAAATTTGTGTGGCTGCATCAAGACTATATTTCGTAGGGATTATGGCCAAGAATGATGAAATATTCCCAGCAATAACCCATGGAAGGAGGAAACGGGCACACAAGACAAGCGCAACCACCGTCGAAAGCTGCTTGCTAAGCATCCTAACTAAATGGCAGTACCTCCCATTGTAGGTCACGTAGCGTCTGCTCGTGAGCAGCTTTTCACACTAGATGTCGCATCTGTGATGATGCAGGCGAAGTTTGCGGCCCCCCCTCCGGGCTTTGGGTTGTAGATCTGATGGCATACTGGCTTCTGGAGTACGTCTCAAGCATGGTAACACTTGGCCACCAAGCCCTGGTGAGCGGCTGAACTCCTCAGGTGGATCCTCAAGTGCCTGCAATCTAGGACTTCTTTCTGACCAGGCGCAACGTCCGTTCTATGCTCGCATTGCTTCCGATTGCTGAAGCGGTTTGGAGCGGCACTTCCACTGGCTTGACCTGGCCTCGCGCATTGTTGTTCTACGAAAGTGTTCATGTGAGACAGCTTTCATCTCTGCGCAGAAGTTGGGCACAAAATATCACGACGCCGCGACGGGGAGCTTCTGAACAAGAGAGAGGGACGCGAGCTTTGAAATTCTCAGTGACCTCAACAGGCCAGAAGGCAACGGTACACCCCGACTACACCCCTGGACGGCACTGCGGTGGTTCGCATGGCTGTGCCCTTCGTGGATTCTGGAGGTTTCCGATGTAGTGCAAAGCCATTGAATTTGCACGACTCTTCGCTCGCTTGACTGGCAGTTCTGGACCTGAATGCTCAAGCTGAGCGGATTGAGTGTGGATCGGTGCCCCAACACTTGACACAGCTTGTCCAGAATTGCCCTGGCAAGGGCTTGGCTCAAAGTGAGCGGTCTTTCCTTTTCCTGCCAAGCTCTGATGTTGCGGCTTAGCACAAATGACTTATTTTGCCACAGCACTTCCAGTAAGCCTTGGTCTTGGGTCACTTCACATGTTCCGGAAGTACTCCAAGCTGAGGGTCCCGGCCTGCACATGGCAGCCCATGTTGCTGCGACGGGGCCACCAGGTCGGGAGCCTGTCCTTACATCTTGACGCTTACCTTCCTTCAGCTCACTGAAGGCACTGGAGGCACTGAGCAACCAACATAGTGGGAGTTGCATATATACCCCCGGACCAGTCGGTCAGGTAGCAGTACATGTAGTGACCTTGACACAGCACTTTGAGCCCGGCACTGAGTCGCTCCGAGCCTGGGCGGAAGGCGCAGCTCCCTGTTCGAGAACATGACCTGGATGCAGGCTCTTTTTACGATTGGTCCGACAGTGCTGGTTCACTGGGGATGCTGCTACTGAGCTTCCTTTTGGAGCGAAACCATACTTGTGAGGATCGCATGAGATTGTTGTAACCTGGGGCGACAGCTGCCTGAAAACATTTGGAAGCGCAGAGTCCCGGCTCCGGACCCCTGGAACGCGGAAGTCAAATGGAGGAAGAGGATAGCCCGCCTGGCGGGAAGTCGCGCAAGCTACAACGGTACTTGAACGGACATGAGAAGTGAATCGGGCCACAGGCCTGCTTCATGAAAGGAACCAGGAACCCGCCCAAACAGCCTTTGGGAAAGTGCTACATGTCCGAGGCTGCATACGACTTACTTATGCAAAGCGGCAGTCCACGTGGAGGCCAATGTTGTACTTCAGCGCGATCTGCAACAAGGATGCACACAAAGCGTCTTGGGCAGCCTCTACGAGTAGAACCAATCTGCCACATGCATGGAGGCCAACTTTACAGCGACCTCTTCTGCTGGACCGAAACTTGAGCTGAATCAGTTGGCCCTGCCTCGCCCATGCTCTCAATGGGATCAACGGTCCCATGCGCATACTGGCAGCAGGACCCTGCCAAATGGACAGTCTCAACTGTGTGCCAGGTGTTTGGCACGTAGACTCAGCGGTCACAGGCCTACGATGGCGACAGTGTTGCCATCGATGAGCGATTCAAGGTGCTTCAGGTCCACGGCCATGTCCTTGTCAGTTCTGGCCTTCTTCACCTTCAGACTTGGCACACTGCATTGTACAAGGGAAGACTCATACTTCGAGAGCCGCACGTAAATCTTGAAGTACTTCCCTGCCTATCAGAAGCAAGAGGTCCATGAGTGCGGAGCCGTAGCACGCAAAATCATGCAGAGAACTGGCCTTGTCAAAGGCCGCGTGCGCCGTAGTGCACACTACGATGTTCGGCTCCTGTTCAGGATACTGAGCACCCCAAGAGCTTCCTGCGCTTCTGTCCACCGCTGGCGCACCCCAATGCCCTTCTGGGCAGCTCCCCAGTCACGGTATGCTTTCATGGCCATGAGGATGCTCCTCGAAGTTCTTCATGCAGGGGCACGCTTCTGATTTCCTTGCCGAGGCCCCAGCTCCGTCCCTCCAGTCGTGAAAGCTCCACCTTCGTCTGTTGACACAGGGTCCCAAGCACAAAGAACTTTAGCCTGTGCCGCAAAGCCGCATGCATCAGGGCCACCATTGTACAGGTTAACCACCATCTGCACAACCTAATTGATGAGTCTGCCCAGGCAGCTGCATTGAAGCGTTGCGTGTTGCAGCCTCGGCATCCATCTGCCGCAGCGACCTGACATCGTGTGCGCACACACACAGCGTGGCAGGTCAGAGTACCTAGAAACAATTAGCCAGCTGGACGGATGCAAGTCAGGATGCAGTGGGTTACAGAAAGCCCACTTCGAAAACACTTGGCCGATGAAGTCGTAATGCCTCCCAACTCAACGGATCTTTAAAGATCTGTGAACATACTCAATCACCAGGTACATCCAAGTACCAGACTCCTGGCCACCGTGATACACAGCACCTGTGATCTTGCCGGCAGTCCAGCGTTTGGTGTCCTTCAGTGTCTGGGAACCCTCCCGAACGCTGGATCTGTGCCAATCAGAAAATCGGGAGCTCACCAACTGCTTGCGCTGGTCGATGAGCTGGAGGATCTCCTGTTCAAAGCCCTCTTTACGCAGAGCAGCCACTCGGTCTGGAGTGAAGACTGTTGTGAGGCACGAACAGGTCTGCTGAAACTTGATTGCCATTAGCTGTCATTAGCTATGTCTGATGCAAATAGAACTGGCCACATGAAACGCATCCATGTCAAAGCGCGTAGCCCACATACACACACTTCACCCGCCTGATCCGCAATGCCCTTGCCAGGCAAATGTGTGCGTGGGTCAGTCAGATCCTGACTTCAGCGCCAGCGCATGAGCTGTGGAGATAATCAACTTGGCACGCGGAATTGAATGGTCCTCGGAAAACTTGGCCCGCATGTCGGCCATGGTCTTCTTCATTTCTTTCTGAAGCTTGGCCTGGACCTCCAAGAGCACAGAAGTCCAAGGGATCAAAGTTTTTTGAGCCAAGGATGCTGCCATGGGCAACTTCTTGAGGTGAGGTGTCACGAGGTCTCAGACGGACAGGCTCAGAGCTTTGTGCTCCATGAGGCTGACAGGGCTCCGGCGCAAGAAGTACGCCTTCAATCCCTCGTGCCTGTCACACAGCTTCTACGCCACAACCTTTGGCAAGAGCAGTTTCAATCATGAAGCGCCGCCTGTTGATCCATCTCAGACGAGCGAGAAGCTTTACCTGGCAATCGCACATGGTGGCGCAACTGTCTTGAAGGCTGAATCCAAGTAACTGCGGCAGCACTGCGACAAGCGCAAAAAGCACACTCGCACGGAGAATTTGATAGGGCCTCGGCGAAAATGTATGGAGCGGCGCAACGCAAAACTTCATTCAATTTCCCAAGTCGGGTCCATACTCTTTGCCGCGGAACCATGAATTCAAGGCCTGAGCATTGATGATTTGGTGGGCTTGGTGGGAACAATCCCAAATCCACAAGGGCAGAATGCTTCACTTAGCTGCTGGCATTTCTCAACGGACGCTCAATGGTCGATATCATGCTGAATACAGCTGGAATATGGGCTTGATCAAAGCTACTTCTAGAGTCATAGGAAGCGTAAGACAGGTACATACCTGTGGGCACTTGTCGGGTCAAAGAACTTGGACAAGCTTCAATGGCAGTCCGGAGACATTTGAGTGGGATGGGCTTCAGCCATCAGTAGGAGCAACCAAGCAAGACTTGTTTGGCGTTTCTGCATGCAGCATTGTACGCACAAACACACGGCCTCCACATGCCGATGTACCGATCTCCATCTCCATGAGCAAAACTGCCCATGCCAGTCCTAAAACATGATGCTGTTGGCCCGAATGCGCACAGCACGGGCATATCGGCTCATGTGCCATCTCAGCGCGGATCACCACATTGTTTTTCCACTCCCCAATGTACTCGGCACCTGCAATATCATCTACTTCCACGTCACGATGAAGAGTACAAGCAACCTGTCAATCTACTCAGAACTGCTTACACACAAATCGCGCTTAACTTGTGAGGCACCGTCTGGCCAGGTCTGCTTCCCCACACCATCTCGAGCGTTCCCGAGCCACTGCCTGATCTTCTTCATTTCTTACGACTCTGAGGCTGCAAGCGGCCAGCCCTGTATACCTCTCGCTTGTGACCCACTCTTCACCACTTTGACGGTTACTCCTATGAGCCCTCTGTCGTTCGAAATGTTCACCTTAAATCATGGAAAGCCGAAACCCCGCAAAGCGACAAAACCCTAAACATAACCCCAGTGAAGCCTCGGCCTCCCACTCGCCCCCATGCCCTCCCCCTCCACCCCCTCAGTCACCTTCCATCCCAATAAACCCCCCCAACCATGCGTTGCCCATCTGATTCCAGGCGTTGGTTGCCCCAGCAGTCCTAGACTGCCCCATGCATCAAACCCCACCATAGGCCTTTTCATGGGGCTAGGGCTCTTATGAGAAGGCCTACCACCAACCTCGAAAGGTTTGATGCATGGTTGGGGGGGCAGTGTGCCATGGCACCCCTCCAAACCCCCCATAGCACGCCCCCCCCAGAGAATGCGTTTTCGCCCCCGCACTAGGGCTCTTATGAAAAGCCTACCAACCTCTCAAAAACGGAAAGGTTTGAGGGGAGGGGTGGAGGGTTAACTATCCACGTACTGCCCATCAAACCCCCCCGCCCCCCTCCAGACCACCCCCACTCACCCATGCTCGTTTGCGGCAGGTGCTGGATGTGGATTTGTCCCGCCACGCGACTGTGCACGATAGTGCCACATCTCGAACAGGTGTGCCTGCACGTGATGTTCTTCTTCACATCCCGCCAGTGCTCTGACCGCAAGCGCTTACGCACTGCCGCCGCCCCGACTCCCTGTTGCTGGGGTCGGCTGCGTCTAGAGCTTTAGCTCTGTAAGGGGTGGCGCCGATGCCGCCGACCCCCCCTGCCGGTGCATCATCGGACCTCCATTTCGCCCCTCCGGACCCCCTTCCAAAACCACTCTGAAATTCACATGCACCAAAAGCGGATCCCCACGGCACGGAAGGCATCATGAGCACGGGCCGTTTTGAAAACTAGCCCCAAGGAAATCTAGATTACATGAGGGGCCATTGGGCGCATGGGAGGCCAAAAAAGGAGAAACGGACTCCCAATAATGCTGATGATGCTGGCCCCC